>ML789923.1:353102-389861 GCA_009831015.1 Picea engelmannii | reverse complement strand
TTTCCTTTCAGAAATTCCTAACCACATATCAAGCAATATATTTCTTCCCTAGATCATATATATAGAAATGTAAATATCTCATGAATTCTATTTCTATTCAATGTATATTTCCCTTAATTTTGGGATCGAACAGATGATGTATGATATCTGAAGACTATTTTCCACTCTTCACCAAAATATGAAAACTCAACACTATTGTCGAGATACCAAAACTTATGAATTTATGTGGGAAAAATGTGAATTAAACTAAAACAACAATCAATCAATAAATGAAAGAAATCCAAAACAAAAGAAAAACATAATAAAAATATATAGTACAAAACTACTCATAAGGAGTAGCTAGGTGAAATATCTTTTGAGGCTCACAGGGAGAGAATCTAATTCACCTTCCAAGATTTGCAATCGATAAGTGTTAGCCCCAATTTTCTCAGCTATCTGGTAAGGACCAAGCCATAAATTTTGAAATTTAGAGTGTTTTACCTTAGGTTAATTAAAATTTTCCCATTTTAGAACTATATCCCCACATTAAAGTTCTTTTCCCCAACTATATGTTTATAAAACCACCTTTTAAATAACTTCTGGTGAGTTGCGAAATTTTGTTTAGCTTTTTCCCTTTCCTCCTCCAACTTAAGAAGTGTATTAACGTGTTGTTGCATACTAGAGAGAGGTTGACCTATAGAGGCTTGGGATAATTGCAAACATGGGAGATATATATTTTTTGATAATATTTCCTCTTGACCATAAACCAAAAAATATGGAGAAGTTCCTAAATATTTCTTAGGGGTCACCCTGTCATCCCATAGTGTGTTATGTAAAGCATTATGCCAATTCTTATTATTTTTGGTAATAGTTTTCTTTAGGATATAAATCAAATTATTATTAGTAGACTTAGCTACACCATTTCCCCGTGGACGATAATTGGAATAATACCTAAGGATAATCCTTTTCTCAAGTGAAAATTCAGTGAAAAGAGTAGAAGAAAAATACGCATCATTGTCAAGCACAAACACATATGGTAGCCCAAACCTAGTAATTATCCTTTTTCCCAGAAATTGAATGACTACCTTTTCATTAACTCGAGTGAGGGGAATGGATTTTGACCATCAAGTGAAAAAAATTGTTGTTAAAATTATTTATGCTGTTTTGATGAATGTGGATTAATATCTCCTATAAAATCTATTCCCCATTTCTCAAATGGTTTAGAAATGATTACTGACTGTAATGAGATATACTCCTTCTTCACCTTTCTTTCACTCAACTAACCCATATTACATTTCCCGACATATGCATGAGCATCTCTAAATAAAATTGGCCTTCCCTCTGAATCTTATGGGCTATTATGTCTCCTACAAAATGAGCACCAACTCGACCATTGTGAGGGTCTTTCAATACCTTTTCTACATCATCTTTCTCTAGGCATATTAATGATACTCCATCATAGTTTTTTCAAAACAAAACTGATTTTATTAGATGATACTGGGTAGATTTCATTCGTAATGCTCTTTTTTTTTAGAATTCAAATGATCTGAGTACATACCTGTTGATATAAAAGATTTTTTTACGATCTTAAGGTCAACCTCACGAGGATATGAATCCCCTTACGTTTTTAGAGAGATGGTGCTCCTCTTTTTCTTATGAAATTTAAAACAAAAATATAACAAAGCTTGAGAAGGACCAGACTTTTGAAAGCAAACATTCACAGTTAGAAAATAACTTGAGATTGGGACCAGGTATATTTTAAATAAAATACATACAATATGTTATAGGATATACAAACCAAATGAGTAAGATAAATATACGGCTGAAATTTCCATCACAACATTCACCAAGACAATAAACAATATCCATGATAGGAGATAATAAAAATGGACCGCATATAGAAGAGAACTTTAAATGATCATTTCATTAAACACCAAAAATATTATGATGGATAAAACATTTGGAATATCAAACTTCAAATCAAAGTCTTTAATAATACAATAATGTAGTATCCAAAGTAGTTCTCTCGAAGTCTCAAAAACTAACACAAGTCTTTAAATACAAAGTAAATGTCTTTAAATAAAATATTTGCATTCTCCCTTCAAAGAGGACTGGGATGTGGCTTTTGTGGACCATAAAATGAAAAGAGCTGGAATATAAGAGGAAAACAATCAAGGATCAACCTAGTTTTCATAGAATACTGAGAAATAGAAGGTAGTATGAAAAATGATCGTGGAAAAAGTAGATTTAAAAGGGAGAAACAAAGTTGTTGATTGACTCATTGTGATGGAAAGTTCTTGTAACCATTTACTTGCTTGGAGGTGCGTCTTTTGTAGATGCATGTTGTGGTTGAGGTGGCATAATCGCTGCAACTGTTTCTTGATTTTTTGGTTCGGTAATTTTCATTAATGATTTCTTAAACCACTCCTCGATATACTCCCTCAAAGGAGCTACGATAATCTCATGCATAGTTTTAATTTCAAATAATTCATTTTCAAGTTCTCTCAGATCCATACCCGATTTATGAAACATGTCATCAAGCTTCAAATCAAAGTCTTTGATAATACAATAATGTATTATCCCAAGTAGTTATCTCAGAGTCTCAAAAAATAACACAAGTCTTTAAATACAAAGTATATGTCTTTAAAGAAAAGATTTTCATTCTCCCTTCAAAGATGATTGGGATGTGGCTTCTGCAGACCATAAAATGAAAAGAGATGGAATATAAGAGGAAAACAATCAAGGATCAACCTGGTTTTCACAAAATACTGAGAAATAGAAGGCAATATGACAAAGGATCATGGAGGAAATAGACTTAAAAGGGAGAAACAAAGTTGTTGATTGACTTATTGTGATGGAAAATTCTTGTAACCTTTTACTTGCTTGGAGGTGCCCCTTTTGTAGATTCATGTTGTGGATGAGGTGGCATAATCACTGCAACCGTTTCTTGATTTTCTGGTTTTGTAATTTTGATTAATGCTTTCTTAAACCACTCCTCGATATACTCCCTCAAAGGAGCTATGATAATCTCATGCCTATTTTTAATTTCAAACAATTCATTTTCAAATTATCTCAGATCCATACCCGATTGATGCAACGCGTCATCAACTTCATAATTTCTATTGATATACCAGACTAACCATCTTTCAATTTATTCTTAAGAAAACTTTATTGTTTTGGTAAATTCATGTGCCCAAGCTACCCTTAATGCATTAAGTTGTCCCATTAATGTTTCCCTTGATAAGAGCATTGTATCCATCAACAAATTGTATAAATATTCTATTTGAGCAACTTTGATCACATATTTTACATTTTTTTCCATGGAATTCTTAAAGCATATGAGAATAACTGAAATATTTGGTTTTTTCTCTTATGGAATATGATTTAACATCTTGAAAAATTGCAAGTTGAAATCTCAAATTTTCTCACCCTTTTGCAAATGGATTTGGGTGAATTGTGTGAGAAAGGTATGATATGAAACTCAAGGTGCATACATGGTCATGTACATAGCTTCGATATCATCAAATGATGAAATTGAATGAGCACGAAGAGACATGTACGATTCTTATGCTGGGCCTATCAATGTCTACATAATTTTTTTTACCATTACGTCGTCATGTTTTATTATATGGATCTCACATATAGTCAAGAATTGGTCCATATGTCTCTTTGGATCCATCACCCCATCTCCTAAAAAAACTAGCAAGACTCCTTGTGGAAGAGTAGGTAACTGGTGTTGTTCCACAAGAAGATTGAGTGGGCTATTTATAACCCTTTTTTTTGGGATTCTTTGTTTCTTGTTTCTTTTTTCATGATTCTCGGTAACCTAATTTATTTCTTCTATGTCACCCATTGTTTGAGTTTCTCTTGTCTCGATTCTAGAACTTTCTCCAACTTTAGAATTTTGAAGTTGTTTAATTTACTCTTACTTCTTGTTATTGGTTCTTTCTACGTTTTCAGTCTTTTCTTAATTTCCATCTCTTTGACTTTGTCTTCTTCTCTCTTCTTTGTGGGAAATAGTTTCCCATGATATTTCGAGTTTTGCTCAAGTTCTTGATGTTTTTATAGTCAAGTTATATAATTGATGCAATATGCTCCGTTGATTTATAAGATAAATATGCAAATTTGGTTGATTTGGGTCACGTTGAGTCATTAGGATCTGGTCTACGAAACCAACCTTTTTATTTCCCCAATATGGTCACCAAAAAAGTTGATCTAAAATATTTTTTTGTGGTCTTAAGGTCAACATCGCGAGGATATGAATCCCCCTACATTTTTAGAGAGGTGGTACTCCTATTTTTCTTATGGAATTATAAATATAAGTATAAAAAAGCCTGAGAAGTACCAAACGTTTTGAAAACAAACATTCACATTTAGAACAATACCTGAGATTGGGACCAGGTATCTTTTAAAGAAAATATATATAATATGTTACAAAATATATAAACCAAACAAGTATGATAAATAGAAGGATAAAATTTCCATCACAAGATTCATTAAGGGAATACATAATATCCACAAGAAGAGATAAGAAAAATGGACTACATATAGAAGAGAACTTTAAATGATCATTTCATTAAACACCAAAAATATTATGATGGATAAAACATTTGGAATCTCAAGCTTCAAATGAAAGAATTTGAGAATACAATAATTTAGTATCCCAAGTATTTCTCTTGGAGTCTCAAAAAATAATATAAGTCTTTAAATACAAAGTAAATGTATTTAAAGAAAATATTTGCATTCACCCTTGAAAGAGGACTGGGATGTTGCCCCTGCGGACCATAAAATGAAAATACCTAGAATATAAGAGGAAAACAATCAAGGATCATCCTATTTTTCACAAAATATTGAGAAATAGAAGGAAATATGACAAATGATTGTGGAAGAAATGTACTTAAAAGGGAGGAAGAAAGTTGTTGCTTGAATCACTGTGATGGAAATTTCTTGTAACTCTTTACTTTCTTGGAGGTGCCTCTTTTGTAGATGCATGTTGTGGCTAAGGCGACATAACCGCTGCAACTATTTCTTGATTTTCTAGCTCAATAATTTTGATTAATGATTTCTTCAACCACTCCTCGATACACTCCCTCAAAGGAGCTACAATAATATCATGCCTAGTTTTAATTTAAAATAATTCATTTTCAAATTCTCTTAGATCCATACCTGATTGATGAAACGTGTCATCAACTTCATCATTTCTATTGATATATCAGACTAACCATCGTTCAACGTATTCTTCAAAAAACTCTATTGTTTCGGTAAATTCATTTTCCCAAGCTACCTTTAATGCATTAAGTTGTCCCATTAATGTTTCCTTTGATAAGAGTATTGTATCCATCAATAAATTAGGACCCTCAAGTTCTTGGTAAGATCCACAAGTTTAAGGAGCAAATTACTTTTATTTTTATTTTTTTAAACATCTATCTCATTTATCATTTCTTTCAAATCTTTGATTATTCTCAACCAACATGCATTGACCTATTGCATCGATAAAGTTGAAGGATTTATTTATTTTTTTAATTTTAATTTTAATTTTTTCTTTGAGCCTCACTTAAGCTCGAATCTTTTTCTGAGAATGTACTAACAAATTCCTTGTAAAATCCTTCATCATTATCCAAGCCTTTTGTAGATATTCCTTGAAATTTTGTATTCTTGATGAAAAATGGTAATACCTTGAGCAAGGTCCCAAATTTATTGAATTATATCGATTATTTTATGTATTGAATCCATAACATACTTTCTTATTGCTTGTAATATACTTGAGGAGCCTTTACATTTACTGTTGTTTTTTGGGATGTTTTCTAACACAAGTGTGGGTTGAATTGTATTAAAGATATCTTGAAATAAAGGTCCTGACATTAAGGCCGCTTCTAATTCTTTTATATTTTGTTTCGATTATGAATTATCTCTTTCCATAGTAACAATAGACCATTTCAAATATTCTTCAATTGTGCCGTGGAATTGTGCAATTTTCGATGGAGCAACCCCATCAAAATTAATTGATGATTTCCATATTTATGATGAATTTTTATTTTTTGTATCGACTTTTTCCAGTAACATTTTTTTTGGATTCACGATTGTATGCCTCGTGGTGCAAAGTAACATATTCCTCCTCGAATATTTCTAGTTCTTTGGTAATTAGGGCTTCAACAATTTCCCTGGTTTCTAGTAGTATTTGTGAATACCAACTTGGTTCTTCAATGAGCTCATCAATATCCATTGATTGTGGAATTTATTGGGTTTCAAGTATGCTCATCCTTGTTGTTTGTATATTCCTTTTTATTTTTACAGAGGTATATACAGTATGGGAGTACTTTGTTCTTGATGGAGTACTTTTCTGAGTAGTTGTTAGTGAATTAGAGTTTTTTTCTGTGACTTCCCTACCATGTTTTCGGTAACCTTCATTAGTGATGATTATTTCTTCCATGTTATCTGAAACCTATTATTTTTCAATTTCAGGGAGATCTGTCTTATCTCCACCACCTTCTTGATATTGTTCAACTTTAGTGAAATACGAAGAATAAATGATCAATTCCATATGTGCAGTGTGTTGGACATTGGGTTTAGTGCTTCCCGAAAGTTTCGTGACATGGGTTAACCCCCTCTCGTGGATCCTTACTTTGACGATTGTGGAGGAGACTAACGCCTATGGTTTTTTGTCTAACAACAATGGTAGTCCAACTAATGGTATCAGAGCGAAGGTCTCGAGTTTGAAAATCGCTCAACACACGTTAGGGAGGGAGATTGTTGGACATTGGGTTCAATGCTTCCCACAAGTTTCATGACATGGGTTAACCCCCTCTCGTGGATCCTAACTCCGACGATTGTGGCAGAGAATAATGCCTGGGGTTTTTTTCTAGAAACAATCGTAGTCCAACACAATGAACTTGTCATCTGGGTCAAAACCATTAACAAATTTGGATTCCTTTAAGCCCAACTGGTCATGATGGCCCACAAGTTTGTCGATATGGGTTATGTGCTTTATAGTGATTTCTCCAATTTTCTATGATAGGGGTATGAACTATTTTTTCCTCCTCTCATAAAATAAATGGGCCCATTTTTTATAATGTTTTCACATTTCCTTGGAAAAAAGTCTATCCGATACATAAAATGGGAGAAGAAAAGGAATTTCTTCACCACCAAACAACCTGATAATAGTAAATTCCTCGGAAGTTTCATAAACTCCTTTCCTAGAGAGAAAGGTGTCTGCTTCAAGAGATAATATTGATGTATTAGGGCCAAAAATTAACTTTTCGAGCTCTGAAATGAAATTGTTATGAACTGGGTAAAAGTTATATTGATCTTTGTGTCTATATAAAGTTGAATACCATGCATAAACTAGTTCTATCTTAAAATGAAATTTCTTTTCCCTCATCAATTCTTCAAAGACATGACCATAAGAAATGGAATAGATGAGATAAGAAGTCATATAGAATTTTCGAGTCGTTTTCAAATTACCCAATTGGAAAGAAACTTCACTCAAAGTAAGGTAACCCCAGTCTATAATGGATTTCTCATGCAAAGAAGAATGTTGGGTGTTATCAATCTATAATTTCCATAGGTTGTAGAAGAAAAGATAGAGGTAACTACCAAACCACTTTGGAAGCTGGGATCTAGACCTGCTAGCTTCAGAGAGGGATCTCTCTATAGGATTTAGATTTGTTTTAGTTTTAAAATGTTAGGCTAGTTATGACAATTCAAGTTTTGTTTGTTTGTTTGAAATATATCACTGAAAGAATGCTTAATTTTCCATTGGGATATGGGGTTTGTACTTAAAGATAAGGATTTGTTTAAGCTTTTTATAAGGTTTTCTCCACAGGGCAGGGTAGTAAAACTGTTGGATCTATTTGAATCAAAAGAAATGAATAAGAGGAAAAGAGGGGAAAAACCACTAAGTATAAGAGAAGTAAAGAATTCTTTTACTTAGTTTTAGATGAACAACATGCAGATCATTAAAAGCCAGAGACAAAGTATGATGAAACAAATTTCGTTCTTTTTACTTTCTTTTAATGATTAGAATTGGAAAACTCATAAAATGATTACAGATAATAGAAAAACATTTGACCAAGAGAGAAATCACATCACCAACAATCCGACACAAGAATCCTGTGAATAAGCCTCTTTTATTACTGGTCGATCCTTTGAGAATTTACACAATAGCTTATGGATGCAAAAATCAACCCATAATACTTCGAAGAGAGAAGTATTTATACAATTTTTTACAACATATCCTGTCATTAATGATCATGATATTATGGAGAAATATCTAACTAACTATATCTCTAAATACAAAATGTAGGGATTTTGCATATTTGCTTGGATCTTTGGTGTTGATTTGATGGAGGTGGTTGATGACTCATCTCTTTGACTCTGGCTAGCTGCTTCTCCATGCTGACTAGAACACCAAAAATGATTTCTCTCAAGTAATGCACGTAGATCTTCCCACCTCTTTTTACTTGGAATGGAAACCTTGAGTAATTTCCTGTATATTTCATCCATTTCTATATACTTGGAAAAGGTAGGATTAGTGATGAAGATATGCTTAATATCATGCTGAATACTCAAGTATAACTTTAGTGTCTCCATGAAATCTTTACTAGTAATGATTCCCTGTATCCCTGCAAAATTTGAACTATCCTTTGCTACTGTTCTCATTTTCTGTTTATAATCAGGCAGAGTGATCAATTTGTCATTCAATAATAACAATCCAGGAAGCCCTTTCTTGTGTAGCACTTCAAACTTACCGAAAAATCTATGCACACCTATGGCCATCACTTGAGATTTTTCTTCCAGCTGCAACATTAATCCTTTCTTGGTCAAAGCCTTCTTGATATAAAGGATGGTTTCTATCCTTTCCTCAATCTCTAATTCTTCTAACTCCTTTTTGTTTTTGGAGTTTAGAAATCTGATAAGTTTAGTGGCCTCTATGGGTCTTTCTCCTAATTCTTCCTTGATGATTTCAATTGCTCCCTTGGCCTTCTGTACTAACTCATGTTGTTCAAAAATGATCTGTATGGATGGCCAAATTTTTGACATTGATTTGCTGATATCTACCCAAATGTTTTCCTTAGCTTGGGCTAAGGTATTTTCCATGGAAGTCTATTTCTCTAATTATTGTAATTGTTGACTAAGCCTTTGAGACTTATACATATCTACCTAGTGAATGGCCTGGAATATTGATTTCAACTTCTGCAAGTTCTATACCTCTTCTTGTAGTTTTCTAATCTCTTTCCCTTGTATGGACATATATTCCATGGAGTTTACAAGTTTGTCAGATGCATCTGATACTTGTACTAGGATTTTTGATGGGATTGCTGATGATGTGGACCCTTCTGCTATTCTGATTCCCATAAGAGGGACTACCTCCAGTGGGATCATGGCCATCTGTACATTTTTCTCCTTTTCTGTTATCAGTTTTTCCATTTCTACTTCCATCTCTCTTATTTGAGCATTTTGGTCCATGATTAGTTTTAACATTTCTTCTTTGTGGTCTTAAGTCTCAACCACTTCTTTGGCTTGTGAATATTTTGTAGCTGGAAGCTTCAACTGCTTTCTCAGAGATTCTATATCAACATTATTATTTTTTAACAACTCCTCTACTGCTGTAACACCCTATATTTTGAGCCCCATTTTAAATAATGTATTGTTACAATGCTCAGAGGCCAGAGTGCCCAAGATATGTAATTTTTTGATCACTATAAATAATAAATACATCGTTGGCTGCTAGACAGACAAGGAATAGCTTGGGAAAGGGAAACAAACTTCCAATGATTAGCCACTGTATTGTTGGCGGTAGTGGTTGTTGGTGTAATCCAGCCATGACTTGAGGCCTGCATGTCTGAGATGCATTAGCCTGTGTCCAACATTGTTCACAACTGCGAGTTCTGAGAGTTTCAGCATTGAGATTCTGGACCAGTTGCGCTGGAGCCCAAAGTAAGGAGAAGGACTACCTGAGGGACTGCATGGCAGAGAAGGGTGGATGTCCATTCTCTTGGGTGGTGCAAGCTGGGTAGAAGAGATCTGGGTACCTGGATTGTTGTGAGTGCTCTGAAATCCTGTGAGATATTGAGTGCTAACTAGTTTGGGGAAGCCAAGTAACCCTCTGGAACCATCCTTGTGGATTCATAGCCCTGACTCGGGGGTGACATTGCTGTTGAGATTTGGAGCAGTAATGTCTATGGTTGGCTGGAACGTCCTTGGTCTGCAGCCATTTGGTGTATATTTATAAATATAAGTGCTCTCTATTATGGTATTATTTACCTGTATAAGAATGTATTCCGTTGTGTATTTATTTATCGTTTAATTGAATCTTTAGAATATGCATGCTTGCTGGTTATTACTGTGCATGTCGTTAAATATTTTCTTTTTATGCGTCCTTATTAATTTAAAACATTCCGATAAGAGAAATAATTCCAAGGGTGGGATTGAAGGTGGCGTACCTTGGCCTGTGGTTGGTCGGGGTGTGTTACAGATTGGTATCAGAGCTTCTGGTTGAAACTCTAGATCAGTATGGGCTGGGTCTATTGGTCAGAGTTTCGTGGTTGAGATCGAATTCTAATCGTGAAGTTGAAAAGCTCAGGAGGAATGGCGTTGCAGAATCTACGCATGAGATAGAACATCATATATCCTTTGTAAGGAATTCGAAGGATCGTGACCGCCCCTTTCAAATTTGGGAGCGATTGCCACTGTGGGAATCAAGAGATATCCGAGATCGTTGGATCAGAGGGTAGGTGAATAAGGGTCGTCCGATGAAAGCGAAGCAAAGGTTAAGTCACAACTGTCAGATCTCATTGGAGAGAGATCAACAACCAAGAGGCATTGCAGGGACCCAAGTTGCACAGGAGTTAATTCCCCAAGGCGGTCCCACAATCCAAACCACGATTTCATTGAGGGGTTACATGTTAGCGTCAGAAGAATTGCAGGGCGAAAGGTGGGTTACTCCAAACTGCTGATGTGTGCCCCCGTAAATTGAAAGGCATTAAGTGATGTGACATGTTAGTGCTCAAACATCAAAACTCTGAAGAGCCGAAGTATATCCAGACCGTTGATCGAAGTGGACACCTGGAAAGAGATCCTACACTCCAGCAGATAACCACTTTGAAAGAAATACAAATGAAAAAATCCAGAACTCCCGAAGGCCCGAAGCCTAGAGTTCATCTGGACCATCCATCAACAAGGACACGTGGCGCCAGATCTCTCACTTTGGAGACTTAGTACTCCAGAAGGTTTTGTAGAGAAAAGAATTAGGGAAATAATTACTTGAAGTACTGAAGTAATTGAGGATCGTTGATCTCAAATCAACAAGAATAGTTGATCTTTGCAACAGTATCTCCTGAAGTCCCAAAGTCCGGGTTAATACAGACCATATGATAAGGGAGACACATGTCGTCATATTGTCTAGTTCGAGAATTTGGAGTTTAGGAGAATTGGAGGTGTGCTAGTGTGGAAACTCCCGAAGCTCGAAGTCCCAAATCTCGAAGAGTCGAAGTGGCGGGGCATGATGATTTCACCTGGAGGTGATGTGGGCCCCAGAATTTTGAAGTGACGTGGCTCATGAACGTCACCTGGGATGAAGTGGACACATGGGATGTGTGCCATGTATCATCGAGTTTTGAATCTATGGAGGATTGAAATGTTAGTTAGAACATGAGACATGTCACCTACTTGATTGGGCCATGTGTCCGCTTCTAGTATTTCTCCATGTGGAAATCGATCGTGCAGTCTGAAGACTGGGCACTTCGAAGGAAAAATATACGAAAGTTTTCATTGGGTCAAGAAATACCGAAGGCCCAAAGGTTGGAGTACATATAGACTGTTGATATGTGAGAAGACATGCGTCGATGGATCGTCAACTTCGAGTGAAATCACTTCGGGAGAAAGTGAGGGCGGAGAGTTTGAAACTCTCGAAGCCCAAAGAGCTAAAGCGATTCATAGTTATCGATCTACGTGAAGACACACGTCGAATGATCGTGAACTCCGGGTGGAAGTGTTTCGGGAGGAAGCAAGTGAGGAAATTTGAGACTTCCGAAGGTCGAAGTCCCGAAGTGGACTAGAACCATTGATTGAGTTGGATGCATGGCGCCTAATCTAGAGATTCAGGTACGAAGTACTCCCGGGGAAAGCGGGGGTCAAAAGTGTTGAACTCCCAAAGCACGAAGTCCCAAAGTGAATCTCGATATTTGATCGTGAATGAGGACGAGGACCGTTGATCTGGTCCCGGTTGAAGGTTCCAAATTTGCGAAGTGTCAGGAATGATTTGGCTGCGGTTTTGAGCCATGGTCACCTAGGGAAGAGGTTTCAAAGGAGTGCCTATGCAAAATTATATTCAATATCGGCTAAGGGATAGCATGGAAGTATTATATGGTGCATATTGATACATATATGTTATTCATGAATTGATAAGAAAAAGGACCTGTAACATGGTTTAGAAAATTTTGTTTATCATATGCTTAGTTCTAACAAAATGGTCGCTTGCACATTTTGCATAATTAAGGGGTTTAAACACATAAGCTCAGAATGCGTATTGAATAAATGGAAGAAGGCGAGGGAGCCTCCAACCATGATAAGGAGGTGAAATTCCAGAATACCATAGTTGGTAATGCAGAGATAGAGTCCAATGGATGCAAGGGCAAAGGAGAGAAAGAAACATTAATAGAATCTGTAAGAAGCCTGAAAATAGAAGTGCAGAGCTACAAAGAAGACAATGAGAGACTGATGAGAGAGAAAATTTAGATAAACACTCGAGTGTTGTAGAGATTAAATCAGTTGCAGAGGTAAACTAAGAAGGGATCAAACTCAAAGCAGGAGGAATAAGGCAGGTTTCATGAAAGAAGAGAAGATCATCGAAGAGCTGGTTATTCAAGAAGTGCCAACAGAACTCATAGACACCACTCACCTCCGTTCTTAGAAATAAATTTTTATGCATCAGAAGATCCCATAAGTAGCCCAAAGGTGTCTCTTAGTAGGCACCAGAGAATGAGACAGGAAGTGGACAGTTTGCAAGGAGAGCTGAGGAAGCTTAAGCCACCCTCCTTTGATGGTGAAAGAGAAAGAGAATATGATGCCTAAGCATGGTTTCTTGGACTGAGGAGATATTTTTGTTTGCATAGCTATTCATCAAACCTAGAAGCGAGGATTTCCATCTACCATTTACATGGGAAAGCTACAATGTGGTGGGATCAACTGAAGCAAGTTGAACATATTAATGAGAGTAGGATCACTTGGAAAAAGTTCAAGAAGTATGCTAAGGGTGAATCCAAGAAAGAAGACTCCTTGGGAAAAAGGGGAAGACCACCTATCCAATGTTGGGGATGCAAAGAAGATCACCTGTACAAGGATTTCCCACACAGAAAGAACAGAGTGAATACTGTGCACACCATCCAAAAGGATACACCAATAAAATATATGGGAAGAATATATGCAGCTTTAGATGATCGAAAAGTAGAGTACCAGTCCAATATGATCGAGGTGGAAGGTAAGATCATAAATCAACCTGTTTCTATTTTAATTGATTCAGGTGAAAGTCATTGTTACATTGATCCTAAAATAGTGGATAAATTAAATTTGGAGAAAAGTAAGCTTGGAAAATCAAGTTTGGTTTAGATAGCCACTGGAACCAAAAGGAGAATCCACGATATGGTCAAAGGACGTTCTATATGTCTTAATGGTGTGACCTAAATATCATACCTAAATATCATACCATTGGGGTCTTATGGTATTCTAATTGGAATGGATTGGTTGGACAAACATCATGCTATCCTATATTGTCATAGCAAGACATTTACCTGTCTTGATGAAGATGGAAAACAAAGCACTGTGAAAGGAGTTCCAAGACCCATCTCTTTAAGGGATATTTCATCCTTACAACTCAAGAGATGTCTTAGGAAAGGATGTCAATTGTATGCAGCTCATGTGGAAGGCCAAAAAATACAAAGGGGCCAAGCCTTGAAGATTTCTCGGTACTACAAGAATTCGAATATGTATTCCAAGAAATACCAGGGTTTCCACCAAAAAGGGAGCTGCCTGAGTGTCAAAAACACCTTACATAATGAGCACACCAGAGTTAAAATAATTACAAATGCAGTTGGAGAAATTGTTGAAGAAAGGGTACATACGTCCAAGTGTTTCACCATGGGGAGCACCAATACTCTTTGCCAAAAATAAGGATGGAACTTTGAGGCTGTGTATTTCCTTTCATAAAATGAATAAGTATACTATAAAGAACAAGTATCCTCTACCCAAAATTGATGACCTCTTTGATCAACTAAGAGGAGCAAAGATATTTTCGAAGATTGACCTGAGGTTAGGATACCATCAGGTAAGAATCAAGGAAGAAGACATTCATAAGACAACCTTTAGGACCAGGTATGTGAATTATGAATTTGTAGTGGTGCCATTTGGACTGACCAATGCATTGATTGTCTTTATGTGCTTCATGAATGGCATATTCATTAATTATTTGGATAAGTTTGTCATAGTGTTCTTGGATGACGTACTTATCTATTCTAAGTCGGAAGAGGAGTATGAACATCACTTAAGACTGGTATTGAAAGTGCTGGGAGAACATCAATTGTATGCCAAGTTGGGTAAGTGTTATTTTTATCAAAAGCAGATCCATTACTTGGGACACATTATTTCAGAGCAATGCATAGCAATAGATCCAGAGAAGATTGAAGCCATTAGAGGATGTCCAACACCCAAAAATGTGTAAGAAGTCAGAGCTTTTATGGGATTAGCTACTTACTACAGAAGGTTCATAATAGGGTTCTCTAAGATTTCTCATCCCATCACTTCTTTGCAAAAGAAGGGAACTAAATTTGAATGGACACCCAAGTGTGAATAGAATTTTAATATGTTGAAGAATTACTTACTAGAGCACTTGTGTTAAATATTGCTGACCCAAATGAAAGTTTTGTGGTATGTACAAATGCATGTAGTGAAGGACTTGGGGGAGTCCTCATGAAAAATAGACATGTCATTGGTTATGAGTCCAGAAAGCTTAAGGAACATGAGAATAACTATGCCACACATGACTTGGAGCTTGCTTCCATTGTCCATGCCTTGAGGATGTGGAGGCATTATCTCACGGGGAAGAGATTTGAGTTAAGAACAAACCACATTGGCATGAAGTATCTTTTTGAACAACCAACCTTGAATGCTAGGCAAACAAGATGGCAAGAATTTTTAAGAGAATATGACCTCGATATCAAGCATATAAAAGGAAAAGAGAATAAATTTTCTGATGCACTTAGTAGAAGAGTGCATCTCATGCATGCTACTGCTGTCAGTTTGCATCAGTCAGACTTGAAGAGAATAATTTTAGATGGTATTTCTACAGATCAACATTACCTACAGGTAAAGGAAAGCTTACAACAAGGAGATGTACAACATAAAATAAAGGAGTATGAGATAAACGAAGATGTATTACTCATGCATAAGAATAGAATCTATGTTCCTAGTTCCAGAGAATTGAGGAATTTGGTATTGAAGGAAATGCATGATACTCCTTATGCTGGACATCCCGGTTACCGTAAAACGATTACAACAGTAAGAAGCCAATTATTTTGGCCGAGAATGAAAAATGATGTTTTTGATTACATTGCTCAATGTATGGAATGTCAGAAGGTAAAGGCTGAGCATAGGCACCCAACGGGTTTGTTGCAGTCATTACCAATCCTAGAGAAGAAATGGGAAGTGATAACCATTGATTTCATAACTTAATTACCCTGGAAAAAAAGGCAACATGATTCAATCATGGTGGTGGTTGACAAATTAACAAAGGCTTCTCATTTTGTTCCTATAAAAAAAACACATACAATGACTAATATTGCATAAATTTACATGAGGGAGATTGCTAGGTTGCATGGGATACCTAGGACAATTGTCTCGGACAAAGATACAAAATTTACCTCCAATTTATGAAGGGGATTGTTTATAGGATTTGTTACAAATCTAAACTTTATCAAAACATACCATCCCCAATAAGATGGGCAAACAAAGAGGGTCAACTTAGTAATTGATGATATGTTGAGAATGTATGTGATGGATAAGCCATCTAAGTGGGAAGATTACTTGCACTTGGCTGAGTTTACATATAATAATGGGTATCAAGCTTCATTGAGAATGATCCCATTTGAAGCCTTGTATGGTAGGAAATGAAATACTCCAGTGAGCTGGGACAACCCAACAGATAGACTGGTACTTGGGCTAGAGTTACTCAAGGATATGGAAGACCAGATGGTTAAGATCAAGCCGAATTTAAAGGCAGCTCAAGATAGACAAAAAGTTTATGCAGATAAGAGCAAGACAACTATAGAATTTAAAGTAGGGGAGCAAGTACTTTTGAAAGTGAAGCCCAAGAAAATATCCTTGTAATTGGGTAGCTGTACAAAGTTGGCAGCTAGATTCTATGGTCCATTTGAAATATTAGACAAAATAGGGCCAATTGCATACATGCTTGCATTGCCTGCTTCCATGAATGTGCACAATTTATTTCATGTCTCTTTACTAAAGAAATATGTACATGATCCTAACCATGTTATTGATTGGCATCTAATTTAGGTAGAGAGAAAGGGAGACTTTCAGGTTCAACCAATGCGAGTATTGGACAAAGAGGTCAAAATGCTATGGAATAGAGTTATAGAGTTGGTAAAAGGTCAGTAGAACTGCTATGGTCTCAAAGATGCTACCTGGGATCATGAATATGCCATGCGGGTAGAGTACCCACAACTTTTTGAATAAATTTTGAGATTTTGATCTCTATTTTGTATATGCACTGAGGACAGTGCCAAAATAAAGGGGAGGGGATGTAACACCCCAGGCTTTGAGCCCCATTTTAAATAATGCATTGTTACAATGTTGAGAGGCTAGAGTGCCAAAGAAATGTAATATTTTGATTGTTATCAATAATAAATACATTTCTGGCTGCTAGACGGACAAGGACTAGAGTTATAGGGGGCTATGATTCCACAAGAGAGGGGGCTTGAGGGGATAAAAGTTATTTCCTATTATAGTTACCATTTTGTCTAAGGGAATGGATCAGTTACATGAGCTTCTTGGGGGAGGCTAGGAGGTTCTTGATTCCCCATGGAATACTTAAACCCACCCCTGGACTATTGGGGGGGTTGGCTGATTTCTCGTTCGCTCATTTTCTCATTCACTCCTTCATACACTTATTCTCTGGTCCACTTGATCAGTGGTTCATGAGTTCATTCACTTTCTCACTCGTTCATTCATCCTATCCTTACCTATAACTCATTGATCCATCCTCACCCGCATCTTGGCTCGAGAAAGGGAAACGAACTTCCAATGTGTTAGCATTGAGAGTCACCCTCAGATTGCGAGAGGGTAAGTCCAATACCCATCCGAGTTTTTGGTGGATGTTGGTTTTATATGAGTGGAGGTCAATGGAAAAAACTCAAAATATGAATGATGTTCAACACATAACTGGAAAATAAATGCATAGGGAAATGAGGGCCACATTAAATTCAGTCAGTGAATTGAGTTTAAGTGTGAGAAGTCAGAAGACTTAGTGAGAAATGTGAACAAGACTGCTATGGGCATTAGGATTTCAAGCAGCCTGGAGAAGAAAAACTCAGGCCCAAGAATGTTCTTGGACTTAAGATTTAGACACTAAAATATGTCCAAACAACACAGTCACAACAACACAATGATCAAACCTACATCACAATGCAACTACAACAACTCGATTGGATCCTCCATGCCCGAGAAAACGATAACAAGGGAGTTGACTAAAACTGGTCATGATGGCACTATAATCAAACCTACATTACAACAACATAACAAACCTCGACTGGATCCTCCATGCCTGAGTGTTTTAGCATAGTTTTTACAGACAGATGAAAAGAAGCTGACTTCTATCAACATGAAAATCTCAAATTTGATACATAACTAGAGAATAGTTCTGGATTCAAAACATTACAAAATCAGGAGCTCTGCTCAACCAATTGATGACCTTAACCAAAATATTAAAACTATCTATTTATACTCAGAACAATATGCCACTACCAAGAGTGTGACCTAGTCACTACAATCAAATCTTTGCGTTGGCAAGTTATTCTGTCAAACTGAACGTGCACCCCTTTGTCAGATGCAAGATTTGATCGACATGGGTTTTGTAGGAAAATATGCCCACAGGGGTACCACGGGCTGACGGTTCAGTCCCCACGACTGGGCCTTCCATGCTCTCCATTTATGGAGTGAGCCTAGGTTTCAACCACCAGCTCTACTTTCATTATCTGCCTTTCCTCATATATTGAACGAGAGTTAATGCTCAGGGAGTGACCACGTGCCAAGATCATAAGGGTGCCACCTATCTGTGCTAACAACTACCACACATTTGGCTCTCTAGGGCTCAGGGGATAGATCCTTCTTCAATGTGACCTAGGTCCATGAATCTACGCAATTGCATGATTGCGGGCGCGACCAAGGGTGGTTTGAAAGAAAACCGTTTTTGTCCCCGCAATTCACCATGAACCGCCACATTCCCCTTTCTAAAAACCACGGTTCCTATTGCGGCCCACCCTTGAAATTTTAAAGCGTGCGCACCTTCCGAACCAACAATGGAGCGCGACCATTGATCTTTTGATTCGAGATGAGGCTTCCTGATCAACGACCCATCTCTGGCGCCATTTATATTGATGGATCAGATCTTCCCTTTTCAAATAGACGACCAAGATCTGCTTCACGATTCGGGCTTCAGGCCTTTCAATAGTCAAAATTTATTTTCTCCAAGCAATTTCTCTGGAGCTAGGGATCTGATGACGCATGGATCCCTGAGATCAATGACTGAGACGATTTTCGGGTCTCTGGAATCTGAGAAAATCAAATATCAAACCTAGGCTTCCAAGTGATTTTAACCGGAGCCATGGATCTGATGACGCGTGGACCTCTAGAGATCAACGGATGAAATCCCTTCGTGTCTCTGGGCTCCGAGAGAATCAAATCTCAAACCTGGGCTCCCAAACTATTTTACCCAGAGCCATGGATATGATGACACATGGCCCTCTATATATTGACGGATGAAATCCCTTCATGTCTTCAGGCTTCGAGAGAATCAAATCTCTAACCTGGGATCCCAAAATATTTTACCTGGAGTTGGATATATACTGACGTATGTCCTCATGAATCAAATGACTGAGGATTACTTCGGGCCTTTAGCCGAAGCTCATGGATTTATGCCACATGTCCCGCTGATGGGTGGTCTATATGATGTCATATGATGTCACATCTGCTAATGTGTCATGATAAGGAGGGTGACATGGCCACAACCAAATGACCTGGAAAGAGTGCCACACGTCATGCTTGATGAGAGTGCGTCATGTGCGTCGGGTCTTCGGGACTTCGTCGCTTCGGGTCTTCGAGACTTCGGGCCTTCGAGACTTCGGGCCTTCGAGACTTAGGTGCTTTTCTCATTTTAAAAATCCCGAAGTAAAACTCCCGGAGTGATAGATCTAATGACACATGACATTCTGGATTTGGACGACCGAGATCCACTTTGGGTCTCTGGGCTCCAGGAAAACCAAAACTCAAATCTCGCTTACTCTTCCATGCACTTTTACCCAGAGCCATGGATTTGGCAACACATGGATTTTTCTGATCGACGGCTCAGATCCATTTCAGGCCTTCAGGACTTTAGGCCTTCGGTGACTTCGACAAATTCGACGCTTCGATAGTTTCAACTTTTTAGGACTTCGATGCTTCAGGTCTTTAGGAATTCTAAGCATTTATCATTTCAAATCTCCCGAAGCTCATTTCCACGAAGGTTTGGATCGACTGCCACTTGTCCCGTTTAAGATCAATGGTTTATATTCACTTTGGGGCCTTTTTATCTAGTGCTATACTTCACACAAGTTTTCACTCTTGAATGCCCATGAGCCCTTGATCTGGAATTCTCCTGGAATCACTGCGGATGAAAGCTTAAAAATACCTTCTGCTTATGCTTCAATCCTGAAATAGACTGGTACGAGAGTTATGCTTTGTGTTCATGGATGCAGCTTGCACGATCAAGAATTTGGACTACTGGTTGTGAGTTGAGAAAACAGGGAGACCATTGACTGGAATTCAGGAGGTGAGTGCTCCTCCTCAAAGAAAAACAGAGGGGCTTGGGTACACGATTTATTTATGTTAATATATTGAGGGAAACTAGGGCACATAAATGAATAAGGGCACACAGAAGAAGACTTTACATGCTGAAAGGGGACAAACTTAAGACTTGTCGTTTTGAAAAGGATAGAGACAGGGAAAGACTACAGATTCGGGTATATCGACACACAAATACCTCCCTTGAAAACCTTATGTGATAACATTTGGCTCCATGGGGGATGGCATGCTCCTTGCGAGCTGCCAAGTAGGCGTAGTTTCAATGCCTTAGCTGTTGGGCTATGAAGTCTAGCTCAAAACTTTCTCCGAAGAAAACAGGGAAATATGTACACTACTCTACTAAAAAATGAAAATGAACACATGGGCTCTAGAAGGAACTTATTTATGTACACTCCTAGACTAACTGATTTTTACAAAGTGCTAGGTGAAATCAAACTTCCACCATAGCCACCCAGACTGCTCGGTAATAAAATTCTTCTCTTTTCTGCAAATAATCCATAAAAGGTAAGGGAAGTATAATAGCACAAAGAAAAAATGTATGAGAAAATTGGAAATACCTCCAAATGACGATAATATGAATAATTTTGTAGGCTCCAATGCTTGTGGAAAACACAGATCCATATACAACCCCACAAGGTCACAAAATTTATAATCAGGAAATCTCGACTGGTAAGAAATTACCTCTTGTACTTCATTGTTTCTCACCCATTGTTCGATGTCCTTAGAGTGTACAGGTGGGTAGAGGACTGATGCGGGTTGGCTGATCCTAGGTGATATTTTCTCATTTAAAGGTTCAAGACAGGAGATAAACTGCACATTTAGCTCCTCCATCTCTCCTTTGTCTGCTCCGATAACATCTGCTAGCTGAGAGAAAACAGTCTCTTCATGTATATCCATGGATGGATCTTTCTTTCTATCATGCTGTTCTTGGTAGGATATTTCTCTTTATTAATACTCATCAGAGGTTGGTAAGCATAAAACTCTTTTATCTTGAAAATAAAAAAAAACAATCTCTTGATTCTTTTCTTCAACCATTTCTTCTTTTAAAACCGAGACAACATGCATACTAGGGGCGGAAAATAATGCATCGATAGCTATGCCATCATAATGCTATCATCAATCATATCTAGAAGGACTTATTCTTGGGAAAGAGAAAGAGAGAAAACATTTCATATGTATTTGCAAGATACTCACTTTTATCCTCGCTTTCTCTCTGAATTAGATATTTACCAGACTCATCACACGAGGAACACTCTATCATCTACAGAATGTGGAGTGCCAACGTTTTGCAACAGTCATAAAAAATAAGATGAGACAGGTAAATATTCTTGTAATACGAATTAAAATCATCGTGAAAATCCTTCAAAGAATGGATACTAGCAGTAGGGAGAGATAGACACCAATCAAGAGAATCTTCCTCTAAAGAAAATCCGAACATCTTGATCCAGACATCCTCATGAAAGAAGCCGTGCTCGAGCATGCATACAAGAAATTTTAATAAGTTCTTACCGAGATCGTCATGCTTGCTTCCTCTGAATCTCAGAATATAGTCATCCTATTCATATCTATCCGGTTCTAGATGTGGATAACCAACTATGGTTGAGAAATTGAAAAGGGAAAATCTTGGAGCCAAGATGGCCGAGAGATGTGGCTTCCCCCTTTTCTCCTTCATGGCTATCCCCAGAATCAGATTCACAATCACCATAAACAAGAACCATGGAGAAGCTCTAGTCTTCGTCGTCTTCACTGGGATATCCATAAAAAGTTGTTTGTTCTCGATCAATATCTGACCTCACTTCTTCATCATAAGAAGGGCTTCCAAGAACATCTGTTTCTAGGACCAGAATATCCTTTTCATTTTCTTCGTAAGAGCGGTGAGAAAAATCATCCTTCAATTCTTCTATTCTTCCAGAAAATGATCGTATCAATTCCATCAGCTCCTCCAGGGGATGTCCCTCATCCTCACAGCTTTCGTAAGAACAAACTATGTCCCAAACTCCATCTCTATACTCCTCACAATAGTTATGACAGATTAACTCAGAGGAATAATACCTTTGACAGTGAGTATTGAAAGCTGCATGAAACTGCTCCAGGGAGGAGATGATAGCAGGGGGCAAGGAGTGATACCACTTACGAGCATCTCTGTTAGGGTCCTAACTCGCACATAGGTAGAACAATATATTCAGATGTAATAAAGGTCAATATTAATAAGGCCTTTCAATAAAATAGAATAAGGTGGATGTAAGAATACCTAATAGAAGCTTCTACTTCTAGAAGGATCTTCCTCTAGATGCTTCTTTTTAGTATAAATAGGAGTCGAGGGTATGAGAACCCTAGTTTGGATATTATTGTAATAGAGATCTGCTCAACTGGAGGTTGCCCCCTTGAAGAGGCCCGTGAACATTGCTTTCAGATTCAAAGTGCTATTTCTGATGTCATTCTTATATCATTTCAGTGTTATTGTGGTGAATGTTCTGGTTATATTGCTGTTATTCTTCCATTACTAGCATTTTATTTTTGTTCTGCATACATTTTATAACTGGTATATTACAAGTGGTATCAGAGCACTTTCCTTGGAAAAAAGTGTGGGTTTAATTTTTTTTTCCAGGGTAGAGATGTATTCCGACATCTTTAAGCCACAAAGATCTGTCGTTACATGCATAAACCCGTGGTTGAGGGATTCATACACGTAGGAAATACAAGTGGTACTTAAGCGCACATTTGTTGGCCACCCTTGTAACCCCTGTTGGTACCCCTTCGAGTGGTAGTGCATTAGACAAAACCTGTGTATGGATCGACCTAGATTACTTGAAGCCCTCTTTAGATAAACCGATCGGCTGCCTGACTGCTATAGTGTCACCAAGAACAACACTCGGGAAGATACTCTCTAGTACCTGGGTAGTCGGGTAGTACGGCTAAGGGTACGGTCTATCCTCCTTAGTTAGTGCCTTGAGATATTGGGCCAAATACTACTATTGGACCCCACACGTATATCAGAGAGCTATAGCACAAGGCAAACCCTTGTTTGTAGAACCCTTGAATACCTAAACCTTGGGGACAGAAACATAAACAAATTAAAACAGACAAGATCTATTGTCACGCAACTGTGTTCGGGTTGCCAAGTAAATACACATTTCTTTCTGGTTAAGCATTTGGGCATTTCCTCTCTGCAGTATTCTTCAGACCGAAGTATAACTTCGTAAAAAAAAAAAAAAGGTTTGGAAAATTTTTCACCATTATTTGAGACCTATTCCATTGGATTCATCTCTTCGCCCTTATCACATTCATCCATATCATTTTTCGGAAATTTTTTTTATCCTCCCCACCCCTTTTCAGTTTCCCCATCCTCATGGCCCATACTCGTAGCCAAGACTTGGAAGCTCACTTCAACACTTTGCAATCTGGTCTCATTGAGACCCAACAAGAAGTGAAAAAACTCAGTGCCAATGTTGCTGCCATCAATACAACCATGCAGTCCTTAATGGGGGAAATCAAACAAGACTTCACCACCTAGCTTGAATCAGTATTTTCAACACTCTGCACCAAACTGCATATCCCTACAGATAACCCTTCCTCTTCCTCACCTCCACATATTGAAGGTGACCATTCCTCTCATTCCCATACCTTATAGAACCATCACTTTCAACGTGACCTATGCCTTCCACGGGTGGATGTGACCAAATTTGATGGCTCAAACCCCACTGGTTGGGTAACCCAAATGGAACATTACTTCTCTTTATACGACATTACAGATGACTTGGCCAAACTTCGGTATGGTGTTCTCCATCTAGATCAAGAACGTTGGCAATGGTGGAAATGGAGAAAAACTTCTCGTCAAGGGTATATTGCTCGGACACACTTTGTGGCAAAGCTTTATGAACGCTTTGACATTGACACCAACCATTTGGGCCATTTGACAAAGCTGAAATAATTAGGAACAATGGAAGACTTTATAGCTTCCTTTGAGTGCTTGGCTTTTAGAACAGAGGGCATGTTTGATGCCTTTTCCAAGAGTGTTTTATCAACGACCTCGAGGATGAAATTCGGGCCCATGTCCTCATGGCTCGACCTGAGAGTTGGGTGGAGGCTACCAAAAGAGCTAAATAAGCACAACAGGTTGTATCTTCTCAAAACCACAAACCCTCCTTTATCCCTCGCCCTAAACCAGTAAATCCAACTACTCCCTCTGCTCCACTAAAGATCCAAAAATTGATCAGGGCTGAAATGGATGAACGCCAATTCAAAGGCCTTTGTTATAGTTGTGATGACAAATATTTCCTGGGCCACAAGTGTAAAGAACAAAAGATTTTTATGTCTATCTCTGAGGAGATCTTGGAAGAAGATGAAGAAACTCCCTCTGTGTCTGAGTCACCTGAATCCACTGACATAACCCCTCCCTCAAACCCTCTCGAAGTAGAACCGATCATTTCCCTCAATGCTCTCACTAGCTTCTCCATTCCCCAAAGCCTCAAGCTAATTGATTACATCAAGCATCAGAAGGCCATCATTCTGGTTGATCGTGGCAGGTCCCATAATTTTATCCATCACTGCATTGCCCAAGAAACTCATTGCTACATCCATGCCGTCAATAATTTCCAAATCATGACTTCCAATGGTGGTTCCATGAAATGTGGAGGGCGTTGTGAAAATGTGCGTCTCCAAATTGGTGACTACCACCTGAAATCCCATATGTTTTCTATCGACATGGGAGGTTATGACATTGTGTTGGGTGTAGACTGGCTAAGGACTTTGGGTCCCATTCTTATGGATTTTAAAGACTTAACCATGCAATTCAACCAGGAGGGCCACCAATATAAGTGCCAAGGCATCACCACCGGTTCACTTGATATCATTAGTTCCCATCGCATGGAAAAGATGCTAAAAAAGGGTCATTCTGGTGTTATCACCCAACTCCATGCCATACAAGCAACAAATACACCCTTGGTACTGCAAGACCTCCAAGCCATCCTTTCTAAACATCAATTGGTATTTTCCACTCCCCAAGGCCTCCCTCCTTCCCATGGTGTTCATGATCATTCCATTCCCCTTGTACCTGGAAGCCTTCCTCCCAATATCCGTCCGTATCATCACCCCTTTTACCAAAAAAGTGAAATTGAGAAAATGGTCTAGGAACTCCTTAATGTAGGCGTTATCCGCCCTAGTACGAGCCCCTACTCGTCTCCTGTGGTCATGGTCCTGAATAAAGTAGGTTCTTAGCGAATGTGTCATGACTTCCATGCCCTCAACAAACTTACCATCAAAGAAAATTCCCCATTCCTGCCATTGATGACCTCCTGGATGAATTGAGTGGCGCCCAATTCTTCACTAAACTGGATCTTTGTTCGGGCTACCACCAAATACGTATGAAAGAGGCAGACATTCCCAAGACTGCCTTAGAACTCATGAGGGCCACTATGAGTTTTTGGTCATGCCCTTTGGCTTGTGTAATGCCCCCTCCACCTTCCAAAGCCTCATGAATCATATCTTTCGTCCTTTTCTCTACCATTTTGTATTAGTTTTCTTTGATGATATCCTCATCTATATCAAAACCTAGACAGACCATCTTGCTCACGTGGATCGAGTTCTCCATCTACTCTCTCAGCACCAACTTTTCCTGAAATAGTCTAAATGTGCTTTTGGCGCCTTAGAAGTAGAATACTTGGGTCATCTGGTTGGCAAAGATGGCATTAGGGTGGATCCCTAAAAATATTGAAGCTATGCAAGACTGGACTCACCCAAAGACTCTTAAGATCTTGCATGGATTTCTAGGCTTAACAGGGTATTATCACAAGTTTGTTAAGAATTATGGGAAGATTGCAGCACCTCTCACTGCTCTCCTAAAAAAGAACTCTTTCACTTGGACTCCAATCGCTGCTCAAGATTTTCAAACCTTGAAGATGGCCATGTGCACCACTCCAGTCCTTGCCCTTCCCGATTTCACAAAGACCTTTGTGTTGGAATGTGATGCCTCAGGGAAAGAAATTGGTGCTGTCCTTATGCAAGAGGGTCGACCTTTGGCCTTTACTAGCAAGAAACTATCTGAAAGAAATCTAGGAAAATCCATCTATGAAAAGGAAATGTTGGGTATTCTGCATGCCGTGGATCTGTGGCATCGTTATCTATTGGGGAAACATTTTCAAATTAAGATAGACCATCAAAGCCTCAAGTATTTTCTGGAACAATGCATTTCCTCCTTAGAACAACAAAAATGGGTGACTAAACTCTTTGGATATGATTATGAGATCATTTATAAGAAAGGAAAAGACAATGTGGTTGCAGATGCACTTTCCCGAAAATATGAAGATGAAGGATCCCTTTTTTTCTCTTTCATTCATTGTACCAGATTGGCTCCAAGCTGTTCGCCAGGAATGGATACTAGATCCCAAAAGTTCACAGTTGATCTACCAATTGCAGTCCAATGCTCCAACTTCCCTAGGTTACTCTTGGATCCATGAGGATCTTTGATACAAAGGCCATTTGTATTTAAGTAAATAATCAAATCTTAAATCCACGATACTTTCTGAGCTTCATGCTACACCCACAACAAGGCACTCCGGGTTCACCAAAACGTATGATAGGGTCAAACGTTCCTTTTTCTGGGATGGTACGAAACATGACATTTGTAATTTTGTAGTTGAATGTGATGTGTGTCAATGCAACAAGGGAGAAACAATCAAATCGCCGGGCACACTACAACCGCTCCCAATTCCACCTGCTATTTGGAAGGATATCTCTATGGATTTTATTACCGACTTACCCAAATCGGAAAATAAATCGGTCATCATGGTGGTTGTTGATTGCCTTTCCAAGTATGCTCATTTTTTTTCCCTTCAACACCCGTATACAACATCCACGGTGGCTCAAATCTTCATGGATCAGGTCTTCAAGATTCATGGCATGCCGCACTCTATTGTTTTTGATCGCGACCCAACTTTCACAAGCAATTTTTGGCAAGAACTATTCAAGATACAAGGCACCGAATTGCATCTCAACACAAATTATCATCCCCAGAATGATGGCCAAATGAAAGTTGTCAACAAGTGTTTGGAAACATATTTGAGGTGTTTTGCCTCAGAAAAGAAAAATCAGTGGGCTCAATGGTTACCCCTAGCTGAATGGTGGTACAACACTTCATACCATACAACTACATGCATGACTCCTTTTGAAGCGGTATATGGACAGAATCCACCTTTAGTTATCTCATACTTACCGGGTGCCTCGAAGGTCCAAGTGGTTGACCTAACACTTACAGCTCGAAAGTCTATTCTTTGTACCCTCAAAGAGAATTTGGTCATGGTCCAGAATTGCATGAAGCAACAAGCAGACCAAGGTCACTCTGAACGAAAATTTGCAGAAGGGGATAAGGTGTTTCTTCGACTGCAACCTTACAAGAAAACTTCTCTCAAGGCCAAGCATTGTCAGAAGCTAGCGCCCAAATTTTATGGTCCTTATACCATGCTCAAGCGTGTGGGACAAGTCACCTGTCAGTTAGCTTTTCCCAGCCATTCGAAGGTAAATCCTATTTTTCATGTTTCATGCTTAAAGAAGGTGATTGGAGCTAAGTGCCAAATTCAAACCAACCTTCTAGAGTCAGCTGAAGAAGGATCCATTTGGCTATAGCCAGAAGCAGTTTTGGACCAGCGTGAGTGTCGCCTACGTCAGAGAATCATCAAGGAAGTGCTAGTCCAGTGGAAAGATACAACTCCAACAGATGCCACTTGGGAAACAACTACCATTCTGCAACAATTTCCTCATCTCAAGCCTTGAGGACAAGGCTGTTTTTAAGGGGGTGGATATGTTAGGGTCCTAACCCACACATAGGTAGAACAATATATTCAGATGTAATAAAGGTCAATATTAATAAGTCCTTTCAATAAAATAGAATAAGGCAGATATAAGAAGACCTAATAGAATCTTCCGCTTCTAGAAGGATCTTCCTCTAGATGCTTCTTTTTAGTATAAATAGGAGTTGAGGGTATGATAACCCTAGATTGGATATTATTGTAATAGGGCTCTGCTCAACTGGAGGTTTGCTCCTCAAAGAGGTCCGTGAACATTTCTTTCAGATTCAAAGTGCTATTTCTGTTGTCATTCTTATATCATTTCAATGTTATTGTGGTGAATGTTCTGGTTATATTGCTGTTATTCTGCCATTACTAGCATTTTATTTCTGTTCTACATACATTTTATAACTGGTATATTACAATATCCCGCTAATGAGAACATGAAAATCTTCAATAATACATCCTCATGATGTATCTCCCACTGATGCATGAGTTCATGAAAATCATGGAGATGCTTAGCCGAGTTGTCATCTCTATGTTCTCTAAATATTGGCAAAAAATCACCCCACTCTTCTATAGTAGGAACAACATTTGGGAAACCAGGAACAATAGAGAAATTAAAAGGAGTGAACCTCCAAGACAAGATGGCTTCCATTTGAATTATGAATTATTAAACATGGAGTCGCCAGGTGAATGATATGTAGTCTGAAAGTGTCTAGTCTTTGTTCACCATCAAAGACCAAATCTTGTCATTATCATTCTCCCAGGGAGATTTTCAATCTGGGACAACAACTAAAGCCTTCTCGAGAAAGATTTGCTTTCTTTATAATCTTCTCTGGGTCAACTTCAGGTGTAGCTAGAGGCAACTACGAAGTAGACCTTGTGTGTTTGCTTTTATGAGCCACAACTGAAACAGTGGAGTCGACAGGTGCAAGTTGCAATCTTCAATGGTACTGATATCTAATGCACCTTCAAAATCATAACTTCTTTGTCATTCTATCCCAAGGAAATGTCTTCAATTCGTTCCCTGGAAACAACGCCGTGAATGTTATCACTGAGAGTCACCCTCATATTGCGGGAGGATAAGCCCAATACCCATTATAATTTTTGGTGGATGTTGGTTTTATATGAGTGGAGGTCAATGTAAAAAACTCAAAATATGAATGATGTTCAACACATAACCAGACAAGAAATGCATAGGGAAGTGAGGGTCACATTAACTTCAGTCAGTGAATTGAGTTTAAGTGTGAGAAGAGGGAAGACTTAGTGATAAATGTGAACAATAATGCTATGGGCATCGGGCTTTCAAGCAACTTGGAGAAGAAAAACTCAGGCCCAAGAATTTTCTTGGACTCAAGCTTCATGCACTGAAATATGTCCAAACAACACAGTCACAACAACGCAATGATGAAACCTACATCACAATGCAGTTGCAACAACTTGAATGGATCCCCCATGCCCGATCCATTTAGTGTAAGAGAGAAAACGATAGCAAGGGAGCTGACTAAAACTGGTCATGATGCCACTGTAATCAAACCTACATTACAACAACATAACAACCCTCGACTGGATCCTCCATGTCCGAGTGTTTTAGCACAATTTTTACAGAGAGATGAAAGAATCTGACTTCTATCAACATGAAAGTCTCAAATTTGATACATAACTAGAGAACAGGTCTAGTTTCAAAACATTACAAAATCGTGAGCTTTTCTCAACCAGTTGATGACCTTAACCAAAATATTAAAACTATCTATTTATACTCAGAATAATATGCCACTACCAAGAGTGTAACCTGGTCACTACAATCAAAGATTTGCGTCAGTGAGTTCTTCTGTCAAACTGAACGTGCACCCCTTTTTCAGACGTGAGCTCAGATCGACATGGGTTTTGTAGGAAAATTTGTCCACAGAGGTACCATGGGCTGATGGTTCAGTCCCCATGGCCAGGCCTTCCATGCCCTCCATTCATGGATTGAGCCAAGGTTTCAACCACCAGCTCTACTTTCATTAACTACCTTTCCTCAAAGATTGAACAAGAGTTAATGCTCAGGGAGCGGCCATGTGCCAAGACCATAAGTGTGCCACTTGTCTGTGCTGACGGCTGCCACACATTTGGCTCTCTAGGGCTCGGGGGCTGGCTCCTATTCCCCTACTCCTTCTTCAATGTGACCTAGGGCCATGACCCTATGAAATTGTGCGATTGCGGGTGTGACCAAGGGTGGTTTGAAAGAAAACCGCTTTTGTCCCCAAAATTCACCACGAACCACCACACGTCCCTTTCTAAAAACCATGGTTCTGATTGCGGCCTGCCCTTAAAATTTTAAAATGTGCGCACTTTCTGACCCCGCAATGGAGCACGACCATTGATCTTGTGATCCAAGATGAGGCTTCCTGATCAATGACCAAACTCTGGCTCCTTTTAGATTGATGGATTGGATCTTCCCTTTTCAAATCCATGACCGAGATTTGCTTCTTGATTCGGTCTTCGAGCCTTTCAATAGTCAAACTTTATTTGCTCCAAGAAAATTCTCCGAAGTTAGGGATATGATGACACATGGCTCCCTGAGATCAACAACTGAGACGCTTTTCGAGTTTATGGACTTCGGAAAAATCAAATCTCAAACCTGGGCTTCCAAGTGATTTTACCCGGAGCCATGGATATGATGACGCGCGACCCTCTAGAGATCGACAGATGAAATCCCTTCATGTCTCTGGGCTTCGGGATAATGAAATCTCAAACCTGGGCTCCCAAAATATTTTACCTAGAGCCATGGATCTAATGATGCATGGCCCTCTAGATATCGATGAATGAAATCCCTTCATGTCTCAGGGCTTCAGGAGAATCAAATCTCAAACCTCGGCTCCCAAAAGATTTTACCTGAAGTTGGAGATATACCGACGCGTGTCCTCATGAATCAAACGGTCAAGGATTACTTCGGGCATTTAGCCGGACCTCATGGATTTATGCCACATGTCCCGCTGATGGGTGGTCCAGATGACGTCATATGATTTCATGTCTGCTAATGTGTCATGATAAGGAGGGTGACATGGCCATGACTGAATGACCTGGAAAGAGTGCCACGCATCATGCCTTCTAAGAGTGTGTCACGTGCTTCGAGTCTTTGGGACTTCGACGCTTCGGGTCTTAGGGACTTCGGGCCTTCGGGAGTTAGGTGCTTTTCTCATTTTAAAACTCCTGAAGTAAAACTCTCGGAGTGACATATCTGATGACGCGTGGCATTCTGTATTTGGAAGACCGAGATCCACTTCGGGTCTCCGGGCTCCAAGAAAACCAAAACTCAAATCTCGCTTACTCTTCCATGCGCTTTTACCAGGAGATGTGGATCTGATGACACGTGGCTCTTTCTAATCGATGACATAGATCCGTTTCGAGCCTTCAAGACTTCAGGGCTTCGACCACTTCGGAAGATTCGACAAATTCAACGCTTCGACGACTTCAAATTTTTGGGACTTCGGTGCTTCGGGACTTCTAAGAATTTCTCATTTCAAATCTCCCGAAGCTCATTTCCCCGAAGGCTTGGATCGACTGCCACCTGTCCCCTTTAAGATCAACGATTCATATTCACTTTGGGGCCTTTTTCTCTGGCGCTATACTTCACATAAGCTTGCACTCCCGAATGCCCATGAGCCTCTGATATAGACTGCTCCTGGAATCACCACCGCTGAAATATTAAAACTTTCTTCTGCTTATGCTTCAATCCCGGAATAGAATGTTAATAAATTTGCAGTTTGTTTTCATGGTTGCAGCCTGCACAATTAAGAATTTGGATGAATGGCTATGAGCTAAGAAAATAGGGATACCAGTGAGTGGAATGCAGGAGGTGAGTGCTCGTCCTCAGAGAAAAACAGAGGGACTTGGGACCGAGATTTCTTTCGGTTAATATATTAAGGGAAACCAAGGCACATAAACGAACAAGGGCACATAGAAGACAACTTTACATGCCGAAAGGGGACAAACTTAAGACTTGTCCATTCAAAAAGGATAGAGTCAGGGAAAGACTATAGATTCAAGTATATCGACACACACCTACATCCCTTGAGTAATAACACAATGATTAGCCATAGTATTGTTGGAAATAGTGGTCGTTGGTGTAATCTAGCCATGACTTGAGGCCTGCATGTCTGAGATGCGTTGGCCTATGTCCAACATTTTTCACAGCTGCGAGTCCTGAGAGTTCCATCATTAATATTCTAGACCAGTTACGCTAGAGACCAAAGTAAGGAGAAGAACCGCTTGAGGGATTGCGTGACAGAGAAGGGTGGAGGTCCATTCTCTTTGATGGTGCAAGCTGGGTAGAAGAGATATGGGTACTTGGATTGCTGTGAGTGCTAGGAAATCATGTGAGAGCTTGAGTGCTATCTGGTTTGGGGAAGCCAAGTAACCCTCTCGAACCATCCTTGTGGATTCATGGCCTTGACTTAGGGGGTGACACTACTGTTGAGATTGGAGCAGTAGTGTCTATGGTTGGGTGGAACGTCCTTGGTATGTAGCCAGTTGGTGTCATAATTATAAAGATACATGCTCTCTGTTATGGTATTATTTACCTCTATATGAATGTATTTCACTGTGTATTTATTTATCATTTAATTGAATCTTTAGAATATGCATGCTTGTTGGTTATTACTGTGCATGTTGTTAAATATTTTCTTTTTATGCATCCTTATTAATTTAAAATGTTCCGATAAGAGAAAGAAGTCCAAGGGTGGGCTTGAAGGTGGAGTACCCCGGAATGTGGGTGGTCAGGATGTGTTACAATTGCCTTGACATTTCTTGGGTCATACCCAATATTCAACACCAATTCTTCTAATGATTTTATTTTGTTGTCCTTTTTCAGAGAAGAGATCTTCTCCAACTTTAATTGGGACTAGATATTGTTTAAGGATACCTGCAACTTATAAGCAATCATTGAGGTGTTTGTCAAAGTTGAGAATACAATTTCTCCTCTTTGCCTATGCATATCCATCTGGTCCACTAGATGGACATCCTTTACATCAAATTCAAAGGCATTCTTCTTATAGTCTGCAACTATTTTAGGATGGGGAACTTGTTCTTGTAAGAATTCCATTATTTGCATTCTTCCTCTTTCTGTGTCAAAAGATGACAACATCCTGTGTTGAGAAGTGGAGGTTTGCTTTCAGAACTGAGCATAGGTGCTGCCATTGAGGAGCTCATTCCTTTTCTTGATCTGTTTATATTTGTCAAAAATATTTGACTCTGGTTTCCCATGAGCTGATTCAGTTGTCAGAGTGGTGTCTAGGTTTTTCTGAGATGCCGGTGATGATGTAGAAACTGTGAAATTACTGTATGAATAGGTTGAAGAGTGTGGTCCCTCTAAGACTATGGTGGACTGTATTTCTCTCTCCTTGAGATAATCTATTGTATGACTGGTTTTGGCCGTCTTTCTGTAAACATGGAAATGCTCATTTGATACCTCTATGACTGAAGGAGAAACCTCCTTCCTTGCTCTCTTCTCTGCTTTATTTTGGGGTGTGTTATTATGTGAAGAAATTATATGGGTAGGCTGCTCCTCTGGTTCTTGCAATGTGTTCTACTACCACTCTGTCTGGTTCATGTATCTCTCCACCTCTGGCCTCAGTGTGTGAACATAAGGAGTAATTCTTTGTTTGATTCTGAGTTCAGAGATGACACCAAATGGGTCATATTCCTGAGTGGAACTCAAAGGAAACCTGATTTGTTTCAAGATGTTATCTACTTCTTCTACTGCTGATCTTCTATTGCAGATGAAAGGGCCAATCTAGGTCTTGATTATGAGCTGAGACTTCTTGTTTGCTGCAACAAAGTGAATTTCATATGAATTCACCATTTGCCTTATATATTCTATTGCAAAAATCCTCACTGGGAGGTATTTGGGCAATCTATAAGGAGGCAACTCACACCCATATACTCTTATCTCTATGTGGATTTGGTATAAATACAAATCCCCTATCTTAACTTGATCAAATAGGTGTAAGACCCTCTGAACTTAATCTTCACCGATCCTTGGCTCTGTGCTGCTGTTCAACATACAAACAACTGGGTGAATGAACTGATCTATGTAGTCTTTGAAGCTGATATCTATTGAAATTTTCCTCACTAATGAGGTCCATGAGGTCACTAGCCATAGACTTCCTTCCTGGTTTAATTTACGAAGTGCACAAGGAAACCTGTCTGAATAAAAAAATAAAAACATGTAGACCAGGACTGAAGAGTATCTGAACATCCCTTAAGTTGGAAACCTGAATAAGTAATCATGAATATTATCAGCCATAAATTGACTGAAATTGAATTTAATTGAAACTCTTGCTTCTATAGAAAATATAGATAGAAAACCTAGGATAGGCTCATCTGCCCATTCATGTGAGTAATAACCTAACAAGTAAGAAATCATAGACATGATCTGGTTGTCTTTGACAGTGAAGATGGAAGATGGGTAATGGGGGATTCTTTTGGGAAATTGGGCATCTTATGGGAGGAAAATATCAAATATCTGGGCTCTTTGGAGGAAAGTGAGTTTATGGTATAGTTCGTTTAGGGATTCAATGGAGAACGAGATAGATGAGTCGTTTCTAGGGATTTGAAACATCTGGTCTATGGATTCAGAGGTGACTATGAACAAAATGTTGTCATCGAAGGAAACAATGGTTCTTTAGCCGGGAAATTAACGAGCTTGACATCTGAGGGAAAATTCAGGGAAATGGTGGGTTTGAAGGAATGTGTACAGAGGAAAACTGGACTCCCAGAGTCCAATTTCATCACTTTTGTCTATAAAAGTATCTTTCAACCATGAGTGCAATTCGAAGAAGTTGAATTCGCACCTTGTCTCTATGATTTTATAATCTTTATCCACTAGAGGGATGTGGTCTAGGTCGACAAGAGGTGGTAGGATTGGGTTATTAGATGTATCCATAGATTTGGCCTTGGGGGCCATAATTAACAGAGCTTGCGGTAAAATAATGGAGAAACTGTAATTACCTGGGGAAAAAATGCCTGTTGATGGTGAGAGGTCGTGGCGGTTAGATTGAAATATTGGTTTGACGCGGTATCCACAATGTCTCTATCAATAAATGGCATAATAAGAGGTGAAATGGGGTTTTACAGTATGCAATAGGTGTCCATTATGGCGCAGGGTTGTTACGGGGCGGTTAACGATCACATGGAGTGTTTTAATTGCATAATGACTATGTTGCATGGGACAGATGGCGGGTAGTAATAGGGTTATGATGTCAAATTTAGGTGAGTGGTATCGGGTGGTGGTTTGGCAGTATTTTGGAGGGGGGGGGTAGGTGGTAAGAAGAAATAGGATTGGGGGGGACCGAAACACTTAGGATGCACCACGTTAGGTGGAACTGACGCGAGGGAAAACCACTTTTCGGACCCCCCCCCACCCCCCCCACTGTTAAATGTAGAAAGGTTGGGGTGGGGGGGGGGTCCAAAAAATGCTGAGGAACGTTGATCTTGTAAGAGATGATTGCCGCCGATGGAGACTTGTGCAGGAATTAGTCACTAGAAGACAAAATGTCTTGTCGACTAGCAAACTTATAATAAAAAATATGCGCTATGAAGCACTAAGCTTGATTTTTTCCATTTTACACCATAATTTTATTTTCCTAAGTTAAAATAATCAAATTTGAACAACTAGGGGTATATTTTGAAATCCCCTTTCAGTTTTTCTTGAAACAAAAATCACTAACCTATATCCTAACCTAGGCATCTAACATTATTAATCCATCTTAGATTCTTGGATTAATTATCACTCTAACCTAAATAATTTGGCTAAGATTAAACAATTTGACCAAACTTATTCTCTAACCTATCAACACCAAATTAAAAAGTTTGATCATGATTAGACAATATGATTCAAACTAAATTTGTTTTTGATGGGGTTTTCTTGTTTTTCTCTTTTTTCTTTTCTTTTTCTTTCTTTTATACCCTCTTTTCATTTTTTCTATTTTTCTTTTTCTTTTTCTTTCTTTATTTTTGGAAATCATTTGCAGAATAAAATATTATTTACAATGTAAAATGACTGGAGGAAGAAATTTCAATTACCATGTGATACTATGAAATATAGGGTTATAACATGGGGCATTTATAATATTTCTTAGTACAAATGCAGTATATTCCAAACCAATAATACATGCAAACAACCTTGCAAACTCTTTGTATGAGTATTTTAGTGAAGTTACTTCAATCCTGGAAATACCAGGGTTACTGTTTGGGTCCTCCAAATAATTGCTTAGAAACCTCTCGCCTCATCTTTGTTGTTTTAGAAATTCATCGGCCTCTTCGTTTTTAAATTGAAATATAGATGTAAGGAGTCATAACATTATGAAAAATACTGAAGGATCTAAAGAAACGGGTTGATGTCCTTGCAACTAAATTAATCTTTTCTCATAGTTGAACTTATATGCATACCATTGAAAAACTTCTTTGAAGTCCGTTACTTATGGAACACAACCTGCTAATGCTATCCCTGAAGTCTAAATTAAGTTTGTTTTATTCTCATTTGGAGAAATATTGTAATATCCCTAGGCCGAACCCAATTGTAAGTGTAAAATGAAAATGTACTTAAGCTGGTGAGCTGTTTGATATCATTTTTGTATGCACCTTTCATGGCATAGTGCGCGCATGTACTGCGCAATAAAATTTTGAAGTGTGCACATTCCAGGATACTGCGCGCAACATATTAAGTGCGCACGATATTGAGGCCAGTGAGCCTTTTTGTATATGCATTGTTTTATAGGCTGGTGAGCTAGTTATTATAAGCTAGGAGGCTTATGTTTGTATTAGGCGAGAGAGCCTAGATGCTAAAGGCCAGTGTGCCTATTTTTGTATATGTCTCTTCATTAATATA
>ML789923.1:302575-346579 GCA_009831015.1 Picea engelmannii | reverse complement strand
AATGTCCAGATAAGTTTGTGTAAATATATGAAGATGAATATGCTGTAAAAGAATTTCTCAGAAGCTCATAAATAATACAAATCCCTCTCTCACTGGTTTTCCCCTTGTGGGTTTTTCCAGGGTCGAAGTTAGACCGAAATTCTGTGTCAATATTTTCTGAGTTTTGCATATTGCTGATATTTTATTTCTGCGTTGAAAACGATGTTCATAATCCTCATGTTTCAGTTCTGAAATTTATTTTTTGTTAAGTTTTTTATATGCTGAAACACCAGGCTGTAGCTTATGCTGAAACACCAGGCTGTAGCATAAGCTGAAACACCAGGCTGAGTATATGCTGAAACACCAGGCTGAGTATATGCTGAAACACCAGGCTGAGTATATGCTGAAACACCAGGCTGTAGCTTATGCTGAAACACCAGGCTGTAGCATAAGCTGAAACACCAGGCTGAGTATATGATGAAACACCAGGCTGAGTATATGCTGAAACACTAGGCTGTAACATATGATGAAACAATGCTGAAACTGAGTTTGGCATTTAAATTTGACTGAAAAATGAGCGAGACTGAAATTGGGTTGGGATTTTGAAACAATTAACATTTTGTCTAACAACAATGGTAGTCCAAATAATGGTATCAGAGCGAAGGTCTCGAGTTTGAAAATCGCTCAACAGACATTGGGGGGAGATTGTTGGACATTGGGTTCAACACTTCCCACAAGTTTCATGACATGGGTTAACCCCCTCTCGTGGATCCTAACTCCGATGATTGTGGCAGAGACTAATGCCTGGGTTTTTTTTTCTAGAAACAATTGTAGTCTAACACAATGAACTTGTCATCTGGGTCAAAACCATTAACAAATTTGGATTCCTTTAATCCCAACTGGTCATGATGGCCCACAAGTTTGTCGATATGGGTTATGTGCTTTATAGTGATTTCTCCAATTTTCTATGGTAGGGGTATGAACTATTTTTTCCTCCTCTCATAAAAGAAATGGGCCCATTTTTTATAATGTTTGCACATTTCCTTGGAAAAAAGTCTATCCGATACATAAAATGGGAGAAGAAAAGGAATTTCTTCACCACCAAACAACCTGATAACAATAAATTCCTCCGAAGTTTCATAAACTCCTTTCCTAGAGATAAAGGTGTCTACTTCAAGAGATAATATTGATGTATTAGGGCCAAAAATTAACTTTTCGAGCTCTGAAATGAAATTGTTATGAATTGGGTAAAAGTTATATTGAGCTTTGTGTCTATATAAAGTTGAATACCATGCATAAACTAGTTCTATATTAAAATGAAATTTATTTTCCCTCATCAATTCTTCAAAGACATGACCATAAGAAATGTAATAGATGAGATAAGAAGTCATATAGAATTTTTGAGTTGTTTTCAAATTACCCAATTGGAAAGAAACTTCACTCAAAGTAAGGTAACCCCGGTCTATAATGGATTTCTCATGCAAAGAAGAATGTGGGGTGTTATCAATCTATAATTTCCATAGGTTGTAGAAGAAAAGATAGAGGTAACTACCAAACCACTTTGGAAGCTGGGATCTAGCCCTGCTAGCTTTAGAGAGGGATCTCTCTATAGGATTTAGATTTGTTTGAGTTTTAAAATGTTAGGCTAGTTATGAAAATTCAAGTTTTGTTTGTTTGTTTGAAATATATCGCTGAAAGAATGCTTAATTTTCCATTGGGATATGGGGTCTGTACTTAAAGATAAGGATTTGTTTAAGCATTTTATAAGGTTTTCTCCATAGGGAAGGGTAGTAAAACTGTTGGATCTATTTGAATCAAATGAAATGAATAAGAGGAAAAGAGGGGAAAAATCACTAAGTATAAGAGAAGTAAAGAATTCTTTTACTTAGTTTTAGATGAAAAACATGCAGATCATTAAAAACCAGAGACAAAGTATGATGAAACAAATTCCGTTCTTTTAATTTTCTTTTAATGATTATAATTGGAAAACTCATAAAATGATTACAGATAATAGAAAAACATTTGACAAAGAGAGAAATCACATCACCAACAATCCGACACAAGAATCCTGTGAATAAGCCTCTTTTATTACTGGTTGATCCTTTGAGAATTTATACAATAGCTTATGGATGCAAAAATCAACCCACAATACTTCGAAGAGAGAAGTTTTTATACAATTATTTACAACATATCCTGTCATTAATGATCATTATATTATGGAGAAATATCTAACTAGCTATATCTCTAAATACAAAATGTAGGGATTTTGCAGATTTGCTTGGATCTTTGGTGTTGATTTGATGGAGGTGGTTGATGACTCATCTCTTTGACTCTGGCTAGCTGCTGCTTCATGCTGACTAGAACACCAAAAATGATTTCACTCAAGTAGTGCACGTAGATCTTCCCACCTCTTTTTACTTGGAATGGAAACCTTGAGTAATTTCCTATATATTTCATCCATTTCTATATACTTGGAAAAGGTATGATTAGTGATGAAGATATGCTTAATCTCATGCCGAATACTCGAGTCTAACTTTAGTGTCTCCATGACATCTTTACTAGTAATGATTCCCTATATCCCTGCAAAATTTGAACTATCCTTTGCCACTGTTCTCATTTTCTGTTTATAATAAGGCAGAGTGATCAATTTGTCATTCAATACTAACAATCTAGGAATCCCTTTCTTGTGTAGCACTTCAAACTTACCGAAAAATCTATGCACACCTATGGCCATCACTTGAGATTTTTCTTCCAGTTGCAACATTAATCCTTTCTTGGTCAAAACCTTCTTGATATAAAGGATGGTTTCTGTCCTTTCCTCAATCTCTAATTCTTCTAACTCCTTTTTGTTTTTGGAGTTTAGAAATCTGATAAGTTTAGTGGCCTCTATGGGTATTTCTCCTAATTATTCCTTGATGATTTCAATTTCTCCCTTGGCCTTCTGTACTAACTCATGTTGTTCAAAAATGATCTGTATGGATGGCCAAATTTTTGACATTGATTTGCTGATATCTACCCAAATGTTTTCCTTAGCTTGGGCTAAGGTATTTTCCATGTCAGTCTATTTCCCTAATTATTGTAATTGTTGACTAAGCCTTTGAGACTTATACATATATACCTGGTGACTGGCCTGGAATATTGATTTCAACTTCTGCAAGTTCTATACCTCTTCCTGTAGTTTTTTGATCTCTTTCTCTTGTATGGACATATATTCCATGGAGTTTACAAGTTTGTTAGATGCATCTGATAGTTATACTAGGATTTTTGATGGGATTGTTGATGATGTGGACCCTTCTGCTATTTTGATTCCCATCAGAGGGACTACCTCCAGTGGGATCATGGCCATCTGCACATTTTGCTCCTTTTCTTTTATCAGTTTTTCCATTTCTACTTCCATCTCTCTTATTTTGTGGTCTTAAGTCTCAACCACTTCTTTGGCTTGTGAATCTTTTGTAGATGGAAGCTTCAACTTCTTTCTCATAGATGCTATATCAACATTATTATTTTTTAACAACTCCTCTACTGCTGTAACACCCTAGATTTTGAGCCCCATTTTAAATAATGTATTGTTAAAATGCTGAGAGGCCAGAGTGCCCAAGATATGTAATTTTTTGATCACTATAAATAATAAATACATCGTTGGCTGCTAGACAGACAAGGAATAGAGTTATAGGGGGCCATGATTCCACAAGAGAGGGGGATTGAGGGGCTAAATGTTATTTCGTATTCTAATTACCCTTTTTGTCTAAGGGAGTGGATCAATTATGTGATATTCTTAGGGGAGGCAAGGAGGTTCTTGATTCCCCACGAAATACTTAAACTGGCCCCTAGACTGTTAGGGGGGTTGGATGATTTCTCGTTCACTCATTTTCTCGTTCACTCCTTCATACACTTATTCACTCGTCCACTTTATCACTGGTTCATGATTTCATTCACTTTCTCACTCGTTCATTCATATCTTCCTTACCTATCACTCATTGATCCATCCTCACCCATGTATTATCTTGTGAAAGGGAAACAAATTGCCAATGATTAGCCATTGTATTGTTGGCAGTAGTGATTGCTGGTGTAATCCAGCCATGACTTGAGGCCTGCATGTCTGAGATGCATTGGCATGTGTCCAACATTTTTCACAACTGCGAGTCCTGAGAGTTTCAACATTGAGATTCTGGACCAGTTGCGCTGGAGCCCAAAGTAAGGAGAAGGACTACCTGAGGGACTGCGTGGCAGAGAAGGGTGGATGTCCATTCTCTTGTGTGGTGCAAGCTAGGTAGAAGAGATCTGGGTACTTGGATTGTTGTGAGTGCTCTGAAATCCTGTGAGATCTTGAGTGCTAACTGGTTTGGGAAAGTCAAGTAACCCTCTGGAACCATCCTTGTGGATTCATAGCCCTGACTCGGGGGTGACATTGCTGTTGAGATTTGGAGCAATAGTGTCTATGGTTGGGTGGAACGTCCTTGGTCTACATCCATTTGGTGTATCTTTATAAATATAAGTGCTCTCTATTATGGTATTATTTACCTGTATAAGAATGTATTCCATTGTGTATTTATTTATCGTTTAATTGAATCTTTAGAATATGCATGCTTGCTGGTTATTGCTGTGCATGTCGTTAAATATTTTCTTTTTATGCATCCTTATTAATTTAAAAGGTTCCGATAAGAGAAAGAATTCCAAGGGTGGGCTTGAAGGTGGCGTACTTCAACCTATGGTTGGTTGAGGTGTGTTACAGATTGGTATCAGAGCTTCTGGTTGAAACTCCAGATCGGTATGGGCTGGGTCTATTGGTCAGAGTCTCGTGGTTGAGATTGAATTCTAATCGTGAAGTTGAAAAGCTTAGGAGGAATGGCGTTGCAGAATCTACGCATGAGATAGAACATCATATATCTTTTGTAAGGAATTTGAAGGATCGTGACCGCCCCTTTCGAATTTGGGAGCGATTTCCATTGTGGGAATCAAGAGATATCCAAAATCGTTGGATCGGCGGGTAGGGGAATAAGGGTCGTCCGATGAAAGTGAAGCAAAGGTTAAGTCACAACTATCAGATCTCATTGGAGAGAGATCGGCAACCAAGAGGCATTGCAGGGACCCAAGTTGCACAGTAGTTAATTCCCCAAGGCGGTCCCACAATCCAAACCACGATTTCATTGAGGGGTTACATGTTAGCATCAGAAGAATTGCAGGGCGAAAGGTGGGTTACTCCAAACTACTGATGTGTGCCCCCACAAATTGAAAGGCATTAAGTGATGTGACATGTTAGTTCTCGAACATCGAAAGTCCGAAGAGCCGAAATAGATCTAGACCGTTGATCGAAGTGGACACCTGGCAAGAGATCCTACACTCCAACAGATAACCACTTCTAAAGAAATACAAATGAAAAAATCTAGAACTCCCGAAGGCCCGAAGCCTAGAGTTCATCTGGACCGTCCATCAAAAAGGACACGTGGCTCCAGATCTCTCACTTTGGAGACTTAGTACTCCAGAAGGTTTTGCAGAGAAAAGCATTGGGGAAAGAATTACCTGAAGTCCTGAAGTAATTAAGGATCGTTGATCTCAAATCAACAAGAACCGTTGATCTTTGCAGCAGTATCTCTTGAAGTCCCAAAGTCCAGGTTAATACAGACCATACGATAAGGGAGACACATGTTGACATATTGTCTAGTTCGGGAATTTGGAGTTTAGGAGAATTGGAGGTGTGCTAGTGTGGAAACTCCCGAAGCCCGAAGTCCCAAAGCTCGAAGAGACGAAGTGGTGGGGCACGATGATGTCACCTGGAGGTGATGTGGGCCCCAGAATTTTGAAGTGACGTGGCTCACGAACGTCACCTGGGATGAAGTGGACACATGGGATGTGTGCCATGTATCAGTGAGTTTTGAATCTGTGGAGGATTGAAATGTCAGTTAGAACGTGAGACATGTCACCTGCTTGATTGGGCCATGTGTCCGCTTCTAGTATTTCTCCATGTGGAAATCGATCGTGTAGTCCGAAGACTGGGCACTTCGAAGGAAAAAGATATGAAAGTTTGCGTTGGGTCAAGAAATACCGAAGGCCCAAAGGTTGGAGTACATATCGACCGTTGATATGTGAGAATACATGCGTCGACGGATCGTCGACTTCGGGTTAAATCACTTTAGGAGAAAGTGAGGGCGGAGAGTTTGAAACTCTCGAAGCCCAAAGAGCTAAATCGATTCATAGTCATCGATCTACGTGAAGACACGCGTCGAATGACCGTGAACTCCGGGTGGAAGCGTTCCGGGAGGAAGCAAGCGAGGAAAGTTGAGACTTCCAAAGGCCGAAGTCCCGAAGTGGACTAGAACCATTGATTGAGATGGATGTGTGGCGCCTAATCTAGAGATTTGGGTACGAAGTAATCCGGGGGAAAGCGGGGGTCAAAAGTGTTGATCTCCTAAAGCGTGAAGTCCCAAAGTGAATCTTGATATTTTATCGTGAATGAGGACGAGGACCATTGATCTGGTCCCGGTTGAAGGTTCCAAATTTGCAAAGTGTCAAGAATGATTTGGCCGCGGTTTCGAGCCATGGTCACCTAGGGAAGAGGTTTCAAAGGAGTGCCTATGCAAAATTATATTCAATATCGGCTAAGGGATAGCATGGAAGTATTATGTGGTGCAGATTGATACATATATGTTATTCATGAATTGATAAGAAAAAGGACCTGTAACATGGTTTAGAAAATTTTGTTTATCGTATGCTTAGTTCTAACAAAATGGTCGCTTGCACATTTTGCATAATTAATGGGTTTAAACACATAATCTCAGAATGTGTATTGAATAAATGGAAGAAGGTGAGCGAGCCTCCAACCATGATAAGGAGGCCAAAGGCCAGGATACCATAGTTGGTAATGCATAGACAGATTCCAATGGATGCAAGGGCAGAGGAGAGAAAGAAACATTAATAGAATCTTTAAGAAGCCTGAAAATAGAAGTGCAGAGCTACAAAGAAGACAATGACAGACTGATGAGAGAGAAAATTAAGATAAACACTTGAGTGCTGTAGAGCTTAAATCAGTTGCAGAGGCAAATGAAGAAGGGATCAAACTCAAAGCAAGAGGAATAAGGCATGTTTCATGAAAGAAGAGAAGATCGTCGAAGAGATGGTTATTCAAGAAGTGCCAACAAAACTCATAGACACCACTCACCTCCTTTCTTAGAAATAAAGTTTTATGCATCGGAAGATCCCATAAGCAGTCCAGAGGTGTCTCCTGTTAGGCACCAGAGAATGAGACAGGAAGTGGACAGTTTGCAAGGAGAGCTGAGGAAGCTTAAGCCACCCTCCTTTGATGGTGAAAGAGAAAGGGAAGATGATGCCGAAGCATGGTTTCTTGGACTGAGGAGATAATTTCATTTGAATAACTATTGATCAAACCTAGAAACGAGGATTTCCATCTACCATTTACATGGGAAAGCTACAATGTGGTGGGATCAACTGAAGCAAGTTGAACATATTAATGAGAGCAGGATCACTTGGAATAAGTTCAAGAAGTACTTCTAGAAGGAGTACCTCTCAGAGCATTTATATGACAAGAAAATGTAGGAGTTCTTTGAACTTAGGTTGGGAAGCATGACTATGGCAGAATATGAGAATAAATTCTTGGGATTGTTAAAATATGTTGGGTTTATAAATGATGAAAAGGTAAAGATACATAGGTTTTTGAGTGGATTTCCAACCTTTTATAAAGAAAATATTAGGTATGATGAGCCAAAGAACTTGAATGAGGCCATCAGGAAGGCTAAATACCTGTATGAGAAAGGACAGGGAAGAGAATCCCTACAGAAATCTTGGAAGGATAAGAAGAAGGAGAAGTTCGATCGAAGGAGGAAAGGATTCAAACCTCCCTTAAATAGGAATGAGCCTAATATAAGCCATCAATATCAATATGATAAGGGTGAATCCAAGAAAGAAGACTCCTTGGGAAAAAGGGGAAGACCACCGATCCAATGTTGGGGATGCAAAGAAGATCACCTGTACAAGGATTTCCCACACATAAAGAACATAGTGAATACTGTGCACACCATCCAAGAGGATACAAAAATAAAATATATGGGAAGAATATATGCAGATTTAGATGATCGAAAAGTAGAGTACCAGTCCAATATGATCGAGGTGGAAGGTAAGATCATAAATCAACCTGTTTCTATTTTAATTGATTCAAGTGAAAGTCGTTTTTACATTGATCCTAAAATAGTGGATAAATTAAATTTGGAGAAAAGAAGCTTGGAAAATCAAGTTTGGTTCAGATAGCCACTGGAAACAAAAGGAGAATCCATGATATGGTCAAAGGAATTTCCATCTGTCTTAATGGTGTGACCTAAATATCATACCATTGGGGTCTTATGATATTCTAATTGGAATGGATTGGTTGGACAAACATCATGCTATCCTATATTGTCATAGCAAGACATTTACCTGTCTTGATGAAGATGGAAAAGAAAGCACTATGAAAGGAGTTCCAAGACCCATCTTTATAAGGGATATTTTAGCCTTACAACTCAAGAGATGTCTTAGGAAAGTATGTCAATTGTATGCAGCTCATGTGGAAGGGCCAAAAAATACAAAGGGGCCAAGCCTTGAAGATTTCTCATTACTACAGGAATTTGAATATGTATTCCAAGAAATACCAGGGTTTCCACCAAAAAGGGAGCTGCCCGAGTGTCAAAAACACCTTACATAATGAGCACACCAGAGTTAATATAATTACAAATGCAGTTGGAGGAATTGTTGAAGAAAGGGTACATACGTCCAAGTGTTTCACCATGGGGAGCACCAATAGTCTTTGTCAAAAAGAAGGATGGAACCTTGAGGCTATGTATTTCCTTTCATAAAATGAATAAGTATACTATAAAGAACAAGTATCCTCTACCCAGAATTGATGACCTCTTTGATGAACTAAGAGGAGCAAAGATATTTTTGAAGATTGACCTGAGGTTAGGATACCATCAGGTAAGAATCAAGGAAGAAGACATTCATAAGACAACCTTTAGGACCAGGTATGTGAATTATGAATTTGTAGTGGTGCCATTTGGACTGACCAATGCACTGATTGTCTTTATGTGCTTAATGAATGACATATTCATAAATTATTTGGATAAGTTTGTCATAGTGTTCTTGGATGATGTACTTATCTATTCTAATTCGGAAGAGGAGTATGAACATCGCTTAAGACTGGTATTGAAAGTGCTGGGAGAACATCAGTTGTATGCCAAGTTGGGTAAGTGTTCTTTTTATCAAAAGTAGATCCATTACTTGGTACACATTATTTCAGAGCAGTGCATAGCAATAGATCCAGAGAATATTGAAGCCATTAGAGGATGGCCAACACCCAAAAATGTGTCAGAAGTCAGAGCTTTTATGGGATTAGCTGCTTACTACAGAAGGTTCATAATATGGTTCTCTAAGATTGCTCATCCCATCACTTCTCTGCAAAAGAAGGGAACTAAATTTGAATGGACACCCAAGTGTGAAAAGAATTTTAATATGTTGAAGAATTACTTACTAGAGAACCTATGTTAAATATTGCTGACCCAAATGAAAGTTTTGTGGTATGTTCAAATGCATGTAGGGAAGGACTTGGGGGAGTCCTCATGAAAAATGGACATGTCATTGGTTATGAGTCCAGAAAGCTTAAGGAACATGAGAATAACTATGCCACACACGACTTGGAGCTTGCTTCCATTGTCCATGCCTTGAGGATGTGGAGGCATTATCTCATGGGGAAGAGATTTGAGTTAAGAACAAACCACATTGGCATGAAGTATCTTTTTGAACAACCAACCTTGAATGCCAGGCAAACAAGATGGAAGGAATTTTTAAGAGAATATGACCTTGATATCAAGCATATAAAAGGAAAAGAGAATAAATTTTCTGATGCACTTAATAGAAGAGTGCATCTCATGCATGCTACTGCTATCAGTATGCATCAATCAGACTTGAAGAGAAGAATTTTAGATGGTATTGCTACAGATCAACATTACCTACAGGTAAAGGAAAGCTTACAACAAGGAGATGTACAACATAAAATAAAGGAGTATGAGATAAACAAAGATGTATTACTCATGCATAAGAATAGAATCTATGTTCCTAGTTCCAGAGAATTGAGGAATTTGGTATTGAAGGAAATGCATGATACTCCTTATGCTAGACATCCCAGTTACCGTAAAACGATTACAACAGTAAGAAGCCAATTATTTTGGCCGAGAATGAAAAAGGATGTTTCTGATTACATTGCTCAATGTATGGAATGTCAGAAGGTAAAGGCTAAGCATAGGCACCCAACGAGTTTGCTGCAGTCATTACCAATCCTAGAGAAGAAATGGGAAGTGATAACCATTGATTTCATAACTTAATTACCCTGGACAACAAGGCAGCATGATTCAATCATGGTGGTGGTTGACAAATTAACAAAGGCTTCTCATTTTGTTCCTGTAAAAAAAACACATACAATGACTAATATTGCATAATATTACATGAGGGAGATTGCTAGGTTGCATGGGATACCTAGGACAATTGTCTCGGACATAGATACAAAATTTACCTCCAATTTATGAAGGGGATTGTTTATAGGATTTGGTACAAATCTAAACTTTATCAAAACATACCATCCCCAATAAGATGGGCAAACAAAGAGGGTCAACTGAGTAATTGATGATATGTTGAGAATGTATGTGATGGATAAGCCATCTAAGTGGGAAGATTACTTGCACTTGGCTGAGTTTACATATAATAATGGGTATCAAGATTCATTGAGAATGATCCCATTTGAAGCCTTGTATGGTAGGAAATGTAATACTCCAGTGAGCTAGGACAACCCAACATATAGACTGGTACTTGGGCCAGAGTTGCTCAAGGATATGGAAGACCAGATGGTTAAGATCAAGCCGAATTTAAAGGCATCTCAATATAGTCAAAAAGTTTATGCAGATAAGAGAAAGACAACTATAGAATTTAAAGTAGGTGAGCAAGTACTTTTGAAAGTGAAGCCCAAGAAAATATCCTTGAAATTGGGTAGTTGTACAAAGTTGGCAGCTAGATTTTGTGGTCCATTTGAAATATTAGACAAAATAGGGCCAATTGCATACATGCTTGCATTGCCTGCTTCCATGAATGCGCATAATTTATTTCATGTCTCTTTACTAAATAAATATGTACATGATCCTAACCATGTTATTGATTGGCATCTAATTTAGGTAGAGACAAAGGGAGACTTTCAGGTTCAGCCAATGTGAGTATTGGAAAAAAGGGTCAAAATGCTCTGGAATAGAGTTATAGAGTTGGTAAAAGGTCAGTAGACCTGCTATGGTCTCGAAGATGCTACCTGGGATCATGAATATGCCATGCAGGCAGAGTACCCACAACTTTTTGAATAAATTTTGAGATTTTGATCTCTATTTTGTATATGCACTAAGGACAGTGCCAAAATAAAGGGGAGGGGATGTAACACCCCAGGTTTTGAGCCCCATTTTAAATAATGTATTGTTACAATGTTGAGAGGCTAGAGTGCCCAAGAAATGTAATATTTTGATTGCTATCAATAATAAATATATTGTTGGCTGCTAGACGGACAAGGACTAGAGTTATAGGGGGCTATGATTCCACAAGAGAGGGGGCTTGAGGGGATAAATGTTATTTCCTATTATAATTACCATTTTGTCTAAGGGAATGGATCAATTACGTGAGATTCTTGGGGGAGGCTAGGAGGTTCTTGATTCCCCATGGAATACTTAAACCCACCCCTAGACTATTGGGGGGGTTGGCTGATTTCTCGTTCGCTCATTTGCTCGTTCACTCCTTCATACGCTTATTCGCTGGTCCACTTGATCAATGGTTCATGAGTTCATTCACTTTCTCACTCGTTCATTCATCCCGTCCTTACTTATAACTCATTGATCCATCCTCACCCGCATCTTGGCTCGGGAAAGGGAAACAAACTTCCAATGTGTTAGCATTGAGAGTCACCCTCAGATTGCGGGAGGGTAAGTCCAGTACCCATCTGAGTTTTTGGTGGATGTTGGTTTTATATGAGTGGAGGTCAGTGGAAAAAACTCAAAATATGAATGATGTTCAACACATAACTGGACAATAAATGCACAGGGAAATGAGGGCCACATTAAATTCAGTCAGTGAATTGATTTTAAGTGTGAGAAGTCAGAAGACTTAGTGAGAAATGTGAACAAGACTGCTATGGGCATTAGGCTTTCAAGCAGCCTGGAGAAGAAAAACTTAGGCCCAAGAATGTTCTTGGACTCAAGATTTAGACACTGAAATATGTCCAAACAACATAGTCACAACAACACAATGATCAAACCTACATCACAATGCAGCTACAACAACTCTATTGGATCCTCCATGCCTGAGAAAATGATAACAAGGGAGTTGACTAAAACTGGTCATGATGGAACTATAATCAAACCTAAATTACAACAACATAACAACCCTTGATTGGATCCTCCATGCCCGAGTGTTTTAGCATAGTTTTTACAGAGAGATGAAAAGAAGCTGACTTTTATCAACATGAAAATCTCAAATTTGATACATAACTAGAGAACAGTTCTGGCTTCAAAACATTACAAAATCGGGAGCTTTGCTCAACCAGTTGACGACCTTAACCAAAATATTAAAACTATCTATTTATACTCAGAACAATACACCACTACCAAGAGTGTGACCTAGTCACTACAATCAAAGCTATGCGTTGGCAAGTTATTCTGTCAAACTGAATGTGCACCCCTCTGTCATACGTGAGCTTAGATCGACATGGGTTTTGTAGGAAAATATGCCCACAGGGGTACCACGGGCTGAGGGTTCAGTCCCCACGGCCGGGCCTTCCATGCTCTCCATTTATGGAGTGAGCCTAGGTTTCAACCACCAGCTCTACTTTCATTAACTGCCTTTCCTCATATATTGAATGAGAGTTAATGCTCAGGGAGCGGCCATGTGCCAAGATCATAAGGGTGCCACCTGTCTGTGCTAACGACTACCACACATTTGGCTCTCCAGGTCTCAGGGGATAGCTCCTTCTTCAATGTGACCTAGGGCCATGACCCAATGCAATTGCATGATTGAGGGCGTGACCAAGGGTGGTTTGAAAGCAAACCATTTTTGTCCCCGTAATTCACCATGAACCGCCACGTTCCCCTTTCTAAAAACCACGGTTCCGATTGCGGCCCGCCCTTGAAATTTTAAAGTGTGCGCACCTTCCGAACCAACAATGGAGCGTGGCCATTGATCCTTTGATTCGAGATGAGGCTTCTTGATCAATGACCTAGCTCTGGCACAATTTATATTGACGGATCAGATCTTCCCTTTTCAAATAGACGACCAAGATCTGCTTCACGATTCGGGCTTCGAGCCTTTCAATAGTCAATTTTTTTTTTCTCCAAGCAAATTCTCTGGAGCTAGGGATTTGATGACACGTGGCTCCCTACGATCAACGACTGAGATGCTTTTCAGGTCTCTGGAATCCAGGAAAATCAAATATCAAACCTAGGCTTCCAAGTGCTTTTAACTGGAGCCATGGATCTGATGACGCGTGGTCCTCTAGAGATCGACGGATGAAATCCCTTCATGTCTTCGGGCTTTGAGAGAATCAAATCTCAAACCTGGGCTCCCAAAATATTTTACCCAGAGCCATGGATATGATGACATGTGGCCCTCTAGATATTGATGGATGAAATCCATTCATGTCTTCAGGCTTCGAGAGAATCAAATCTCTAACCTGGGCTCCCAAAATCTTTTACCTGGAGTTGGAGATATAATGACGTGTGTCCTCATGAATCCAACGACCAAAGATTACTTCGGGCCTTTAGACGAAGCTCATGGATTTATGCCACATGTCCCGCTGATGGGTGGTCTATATGATGTCATATGAGGTCACGTCTGCTGATGTGTCATGATAAGGAGGGTGACATGGCCACAACCAAATGACCTGGAAAGAGTGCCACACGTCATGCTTGATGAGAGTGTGTCACGTGTTTTGGGTCTTCAGGACTTCGACGCTTTAGGTCTTCGAGACTTCGACACTTTAGGTCTTCGAGACTTCGGGCCTTCGGGGCTTAGTTTCTTTTCTCATTTTAAAAATCCCGAAGTAAAACTCCTGGAGTGATAGATCTAATGACGCATGGCATTCTGGATTTGGATGACCATAATCCACTTTGGGTCTCCGGGCTCTGGGAAAACCAAAACTCAAATCTCACTTACTCTTCCATGCGCTTTTACCCGGAGCCATGGATTTGACGACACATGGCTCTTGCTGATCGATGACTTAGATCCATTTCAGGCCTTCGAGACTTTAGGCCTTCGATGACTTCGACAACTTCGACAAATTCAACGCTTCGACAGTTTTGACTTTTCAAGACTTCAACGCTTCAGGTCTTTGGGACTTCTAAGCATTTATCATTTCAAATCTCCTGAAGCTCATTTCCCCAAAGGTTTGGATCGACTGCCACCTGTCCCCTTTAAGATCAATGGTTTATATTCACTTCGGGGCCTTTTTCTCTGGCGCTATACTTCACGCAAGTTTTCACTCTCGAATTCCCATGAGCCCCTGATCTGGACTGCTCTTGGAATTGCCGCGGATGAAAACTTAAAACTGCCTTATGCTTATGCTTCAATCCTGAAATAGATTGGTAAGAGAGTTATGCTTTGTGTTCATGGCTGTAGCCTGCATGATCAAGAATTTGGACTACTGGTTGTGAGTTGAGAAAACAGGGAGACCATTGACTGGAATTCAGGAGGCGAGTGCTCCTCCTCGAAGAAAAATAGAGGGGCTTGGGGCCGCGATTTATTTATGTTAATATATTGAGGGAAACTAGGGCACATAAACGAATAAGGGCACACAGAAGAAGACTTTACATGCTGAAAGGGGACAAACTTAAGACTTGTTGATTCGAAAAGGATAGAGACAGGGAAAGACTACAAATTCAGGTATATCGACACACACCTACCACCCTTGAAAACCTTATGTGATAACATTTGGCTCCATAGGGGATGGCATGCTCCTTGCGAGCTGCCAAATAAGCGTAGTTTCAATGCCTTAGTTGTTGGGCTATGAAGTCTAGCTCAAAAATTTCTCCGAAGAAAACAGGGAAATATGTACACTACTCTGCTAAAAAATGAAAATGAACACATGGGCTCCAGAAGGATCTTATTTATGTACACTCCTAGACTAACTAATTTTTACAAAGTGCTAGGTGAAATCAAACTTCCACCATAGCCACCCAGACTGCTCGGTAATAAAATTCTTCTCTTTTTTGCAAATAATCCATAAAAGGTAAGGGAAATATGATAGCACAAAGAAAAAATGTATGAGAAATCTGGAAATACCTCCAAATGAAGATAATATGAATAATTTTGTAGGCTCCAATGCTTGTGGAAAACACAGCTCCATATACAACCCCACAAGGTCACAAAATTTATAATTAGGAAATCTCGACTGGTAAGAAATTACCTCCGGTACTTCATTGTTTCTCACCCGTTGTTCGATGTCCTTAGAGTGTACAGGTGGGTAGAGGAATGATGTGGGTTGGCTGATCCTAGTTGATATTTTCTCATTTAAAGGTTCAAGACAGGAGATAAACTGCACATTTAGCTCCTCCATCTCTCCTTTGTCTGCTCTGATAACATCTGCTAGCTAAGAGAAAGCAGTCTCTTCATTTATATCCATGGATGGCTATTTATTTCTATCATGCTGTTCTTGGTAGGATATTTCTCTTTATTAATACTCATCAGAGGCCGGTAAGCGTAAAACACTTTTATCTTGAAAAGAAAAAAAAAAAAAAACAATCTCTTGATTCTTTTCTTCAACCATTTCTTCTTTTAAAACTGAGACAACAGGCGTACTAGGGGCGAAAAATAATTCATCCATAGCTATGCCATCATAATGCTATCATCAATCATATCTAGAAGGAATTCTTCTTGGGAAAGAGAGAGAGAGAAAACCTTTCATATGTATTTGCAAGATACTCACTTTTATCCTCGCTTTCTCTCTGAATTAGATATTTACCAGACTCATCACACTAGGAACACTCTATCATCTACAAAATGTGGAGTGCCAACGTTTTGCAACATCATAAAAAATAAGATGAGCCAGGTAAATCTTCTTGTAATATGAATTAAAATCATCGTGAAAATCCTTCAAAGAATGTATACTAGCAGCAGGGAGAGATAGACACCAGTCAAGAGAATCTTCCTCTAAAGAAAATCCGAACATCTTGATCCAGACATCCTCGTGAAAGAAGCCATGCTCGAGCATGCATACAAGAAATTTTAATAAGTTCTTACCGAGATTGTCATGCTTGGTTCCTCTGAATCTCAGAATATAGTCATCCCATTCATCTCTATCCGGTACTAGATGTGGATAACCAACTATGGTTGAGAAATTGAAAGGGGCAAATCTTGGAGCCAAGATGGCCGAGAGATGTGGCTCCCCCTTTTCTCCTTCATGGCTATCCCCAGGATCAGATTCACAATCACCATAAACAGGAACCATGGAGAAGCTCTTCTCTTCGTCGTCTTCACTGGGATATCCATCAAAAGTTGTTTGTTCTCGATCAATATCTTACCTCACTTCTTCATCATAAGAAGGGCTTCCAAGAACATCTGTTTCCAGGACCAAAATATCCTCTGCATTTTCTTCGTAAGATCGGTGAGAAAAATAATCCTTCAATTCTTCTATTCTTCCAGAAAATGATCATATCAACTCCATCAGCTCCTCCAGGGGATGTCCCTCATCCTCACATCTTTCACAAGAACAAACTATGTCATGAACTCCACCTCTATACTCCTCACAATAGTTATGACAGATTAACTCAGAGGAATAATACCTTTGACAGTGAGTATTGAAAGCTACATGAAACTGCTCCAGGGAGGACATGCTAGCAGGGGGCAAGGAGTGATACCACTTACGAGCATCTCTGTTAGGGTCCTAACCCGCACATAGGTAGAACAATATATTCAGATGTAATAAAGGTCAATATTAATAAGGCCTTTCAATAAAATAGAATAAGGTGGATGTAAGAATACCTAATAGAAGCTTCTAGTTATAGAAGGATCTTCCTCTAGATGCTTCTTTTTAGTATAAATAGGAGTCAAGGGTATGAGAACCCTAGTTTGGATATTATTGTAATAGATATCTGATCAACTGGAGGTTTCCCCCTTGAAGAGGCCCGTGAACATTGCTTTCAGATTCAAAGTGCTATTTCTTTTGTCATTCTTATATCATTTCAGTGTTATTATGGTGAATGTTCTGGTTATATTGTTGTTATTCTTCCATTACTAGCATTTTATTTCTGTTCTGCATACATTTTCTAACTGGTATATTACAAGTGGTATCAGAGCATTTTCCTCGGCAGAAAGTGTGGGTTTTTTTTTTTTTTTTTTTAGGGTAGAGATGTATTCCGACGTCTTTAAGCCACAGAGATCTGTCATTACATGCATAAACCCACGGTTGAGGGATTCATACATGTAGGAAATACAAGTGGTACTTAAGCGCACATTTGTTGGCCACCCTTGTAACCCCTGTTGGTACCCCTTCGAGTGGTAGTGCATCAGACAACACCTGTGTATGGATCGGCCTAGATTACTTGAAGCCCTCTTTAGATAAACCGATCGACTTCCTGACTGCTATAGTGTCACTGAGAACAACACTCGGGAAGATACTCTCTAGTACTTGGGTAGTCGGGTAGTATGGATAAGGGTACGGTCTGTCCTCTTTAGTTAGTGCCCTGAGATATTGGGCCGAGTACTACTATTGGACCCCACACATATATCAGAGAGCTATAGCACAAGGCAAACCATTGTCTGTAGAACCCTTGAATACATAACCCTTGGGTACAGAAACATAAACAAATTAAAACAGACAAGATCTATTGCCACGCAACTGTGTTCGGGTTGCCAAGTAAATACACATTTCTTTCTGGTTAAACATTTGGGCATTTCCTCTCTGCAGTATTCTTCAGACCGAAGTATAACTCCGTAAAAAAAAAAGTCTGGAATTTTTTTCACCATTATTTGAGACCTATTCCATTGGATTCATATCTTTGCCCTTATCACATTCATCCATATCATTTTTCGGAATTTTTTTTTACCCTGCCCACCCCTTTTCAGTTTCCCCATCCTCATAGCCCATACTCGTAGCCAAGACTTGGAAGATCGCTTCAACACCTTGCAATCTGGTCTCATTGAGACCCAACAAGAAGTGAAAAAAATCAGTGGCAATGTTGCCGCCATCAATACAACCATGCATTCCTCAATGGGGGAAATCAAACAATACTTCACCACCCATATTGAATCAGTCTTTTCGACACTCTGCACCAAACTGCATATCCCTACAGATAACCCTTCCTCTTCCTCACCTCCACATATTGAAGGTGACCATTCCTCTCATTCCCATACCTTGCAGAACCATCACTTTCAACGTGATCTATGCCTTCCGCGGGTGGATGTGACCAAATTCGATGGCTCAAACTCCACTGGTTGGGTAACCCAAATGGAACATTACTTATCTTTATACGACATTACAGATGACTTGGCCAAACTTTGGTATGGTGTTCTCCATCGAGATCAAGAACACTGGCAATGCTGGAAATGGAGAAAAACTTCTCGTCAAGGGTATATTTCTTGGACACACTTTGTGGCAGAGATTTATGAATGCTTTGACACTGAAACCAACCATTTGGGCCATTTGAAAAAGCTGAAATAATTAGGAACAGTGGAAGACTTTATAGCTGCCTTTGAGTACTTTGATTTTAGAATAGAGGGCATGTCTGATGCCTTTTTCCAAGAGTGTTTTATCAACGACCTCAAGGATGAAATTCGGGCCCATGTCCTCATGGCTCGGCCTGAGAGTTGGGTGGAGGCTACCAAAAGAGCTAAAGAAGCAAAACAGGTTGTATCTTCTCAAAACCACAAACCCTCCTTTATCCCTCACCCTAAAATAGTAAATCCCACTATTCCCTTTGCTCCACTAAAGATCCAAAAATTGACCAGGGCTGAAATGGATGAACGCCAATTCAAAGGCCTTTGTTATAGCTGTGATGACAAATATTTCCCGGGCCACAAGTGTAAAGAACAAAAGATTTTTATGGCTATCTCCGAGGAGATCTTGGAAGAAGATGAAGAAACTCCCTTTATGTCTAAGTCACCTGAATCCACTGACATAAACCCTCCCTCAAACTCTCTCGAAGTAGAACCGATAATTTCCCTCAATGATTTGACTGGCTTCTCCGCTCCCCAAAGCCTCAAGCTAATCGATTACATCAAGCATTGTAAGGTCATCATTCTGGTTGATAGTGGCAGTGCCCATAATTTTATCCATCGCTGCATTGCCCAAGAAACTCATTGCTACATCCATGCCGTCAATAATTTCCAAATCATGATTTCCAATGGTGGTTCCATGAAATGTGGAGGGCATTGTGAAAATGTGCGTCTCCAAATTGGTGACTACCAGCTGAAATCCCATATGTTTTCTATCGACATGGGAGGTTATGACATTGTGTTGGGTGCAGACTGGCTAAGGACTTTGGGTCCCATTCTCATGGATTTTAAAGACTTAAACATGCAATTCGACCAGGAGGGCCACCGATATAAGTTCCAAGGCATCACCATCGGTTCACCTGAGATCATTAGTTCCCATCACATGGAAAAGCTGCTAAAAAGGGTCATTCTGGTGTTATCACCCAACCACATGCCATACAAGCAACAAAGACACCCTTGGTACTGCAAGACCTCCAAGCCATCCTTTCTAAACATCAATTGGTATTTTCCACTCCCCAAGACCTACCTCCTTCCCATGGTGTTCAATATCATTCCATTCCCCTTGTACCTGGAAGCCTTCCTCCCAATATCCGTCCGTATCATCACCCCTTTTCCCAAAAAAGTGAAATTGAGAAAATGGTCTAGGAACTCCTTAATGTAGGCGTTATCCACCCTAGTACGAGCCCCTACTCTTCTCCTCTGGTCATGGTCCTGAAGAAAGTAGGTTCTTGGCGAATGTGTCATGACTTCCGTGCCCTCAACAAACTTACCATCAAAGAAAATTCCCCATTCCTGTCATTGATGACCTCCTGGATGAATTGAGTGGCGCCCAATTCTTCACTAAACTGGATATTTGTTCAGGCTACCACTAGATACGTATGAAAGAGGCAGACATTCACAAGACTTCCTTTAGAACTCATGAGGGCCACTACGAGTTTTTGGTCATGCCATTTGGCTTGTGTAATGCCCCCTCCACCTTCCAAAGCCTCATGAATAATGTCTTTCCTCATTTTCTCTACCATTTTGTATTAGTTTTCTTTGATGATATCCTCATCTATAGAAAAACCTGGACAAACCATCTTGCTCATGTGGATCGAGTTCTCCATCTACTCTCTCAACACCAACTTTTCTTGAAATAGTCTAAATGTGCTTTTGGTGCCTTAGAAGTAGAATACTTGGGTCATCTGGTTGGCAAAGATGGCGTTAGGGTGGATCCTAAAAAGATTGAAGCTATGCAAGACTAGACTCACCCAAAGACTCTTAAGAGCTTGCGTGGATTTCTAGGCTTAACAGGGTATTATTGCAAGTTTGTTAAGAATTATGGGAAGATTGCAACACCTCTCACTGCTCTCCTAAAAAAGAACTCTTTCACTTGGACTCCAATTGTTGCGCAAGATTTTCAAACCTTGAAGATGGCCATGTGCACCACTCCAGTCCTCGCCCTTCCCGATTTCACAAAGACCTTTGTGTTGGAATGTGATGCCTCAGAGAAAGAAATTGGTGCTGTCCTTATGCAAGAGGGTCGACCTTTGGCCTTTACCAGCAAGAAACTATCTAAAAGAAATCTAGGAAAATCCATCTATGAAAAGGAAATGTTGGGTATTCTGCATGTCGTGGATCTGTGGCATCCTTATCTATTGGGGCAACATTTCCAAATTAAGATAGACCATCAAAGCCTCAAGTATTTTCTGGAACAATGCATTTCCTCCCTAGAACAACAAAAATGGGTGACTAAACTCTTTGGATATGATTATGAGATCATTTATAAGAAAGTAAAAGACAATGTGGTTGCAGATGCACTTTCCCGAAAATATGAAGATGAAGGATCCCTTTTTTTCTCTTTCATTCATTGTACCAGATTGGCTCCAAGCTATTCGCCAGGAATGGATACCAGATCCCAAAAGTTCGCAGTTGATCTACCAATTGCAATCCAATGCTCCAACTTCCCTAGGTTACTCTTGGCTCCATGAGGAACTTTGATACAAATGCCATTTGTATTTAAGTAAATAATCAAAGCTTAAATCCATGGTACTTTCTGAGCTTCATGTTACACCCACAACAGGGCACTCCGGGTTCACAAAAACCTATGACAGGGTCAAACGTTCCTTTTTTTGGGATGGTATGAAACACGACATTCGTAATTTTGTAGTTGAATGTGATGTGTGTCAACGCAACAAGGGAGAAACAATCAAATCACCGGGCACACTACAACCGCTCCCAATTCCACCTGCTATTTGGAAGGACATCTCTATGGATTTTATTACCGACTTACCCAAATCGGGAAATAAATTGGTCATCATGGTGGTTGTTGACCGCCTTTCCAAGTATGATCATTTTTGTGCCCTTCAACACTCGTTTACAACATCCACGGTGGCTCAAATCTTCATGGATCAGGTCTTCAAGATTCATGGCATGCCACACTCTATTGTTTCTGATCGCAACCCAACTTTCACAAGCATTTTTTGGCAAGAACTGTTCAAGATACAAGGCACCGAATTGCATCTCAGCACAACTTATCATCCCCAGAATGATGGTCAAACGAAAGTTTTCAACAAGTGTTTGGAAACATATTTGAGGTGTTTTGCCTCAGAAAAGAAAAATCAGCGGGCTCAATGGTTACCCCTAGCTGAATGGTGGTACAACACTTCATACCATACAACTACATGCATGACTCCTTTTGAAGCGGTATATGGACATAAGCCACCTTCAGTTATCTTATACTTACCATGTGCCTCGAAGGTCCAAGTGGTTGACCTAACGCTTACAGCTCGAGAGGCTATTCTCTGTACCCTCAAAGAGAATTTGGTCATGGTCCAGAATCGCATGAAGAAACAAGAAGACCAAGGTCACTCTAAATGAAAATTTGCAGAAGGGGATAAGGTGTTTCTTCGACTGCAACCTTACAAGAAAAATTCCCTCAAGTCCGAGCATTGTCAGAAGCTAGCACCCAAATTTTATGGTCCTTATACCATGCTCAAGCGTGTGGGACAAGTCACTTGTCATTTAGCTTTTCTCAGCCATTCGAAGGTACATCCTGTTTTTCATGTTTCATGCTTAAAGAAGGTGATTGGAGCTAAGTGAAAAATTCAAACCAACCTTCTAGAGTTAGCTGAAGAAGGATCCATTTGGCTATAGCCAGAAGCAGTTTTGGACCAGCGTGAGCGTCGCCTACGTCAGAGAATAATCAAGGAAGTGCTAGTCCAGTGGAAAGATACAACTCCAACAGATGCCACTTGGGATCCAACTACCATTCTGCAGCAATTTCCTCATCTCAAGCCTTGAGGACAAGGCCGTTTTTAAGGGGGTGGACATGTTAGGGTCCTAACACACACATAGGTATAAAAATATATTCATATGTAATAAAGGTCAATATTAATAAGGCCTCTCAATAAAATAGAATAAGGAAGATATAAGAAGACCTAATAGAAGCTTCCTCTTCTAGAAGGATCTTCCTCTAGATGCTTCTTTTTAGTATAAATAGGAGTTGAGGGTATGATAAACCTAGCTTGGATATTATTGTAATAGAGATCTGCTCAACTAGAGGTTTCCCCCTCAAAGAGGCCCGTGAACATTGCTTTCAGATTCAAAGTGCTATTTCTGTTGTCATTCTTATATCATTTCAATGTTATTGTGGTGAATGTTCTGGTTATATTGCTATTATTCTACCATTACTAGCATTTTATTTTTGTTCTGCATACATTTTATAACTGGTATATCACAATCTCCCACTAATGAGAACATGAAAATATTCAATAATACATCCTCATGATGTATCTCCCATTGATGCATGAGTTCATGAAACTCATGGAGATGCTCAGTCGAGTTGTCATCTCTATGTTCTCTAAATATGGGCAAAAAATCACCCCACTCTTCTATAGTAGGAACAACATTTGGGAAACTAGGAACAATAGAGAAATTAAAAGGAGTGAACCTCCAAGCCAATATGGCTTCCGTTTGAAAATATGAATTATTAAAAATAAGGAGTCACCAGTGGATTCTTTAAACATGGAGTCGCCAGGTGAATGATATGCAGTCTAAAAGTGTCTGGTCTTTGTTTACCATCAAAGACCAAATCTTGTCATTATCATTCTCCCAGGGAGATTTTCAATCTGGGACAACAACTAAAGCCTTCTCGAGAAATATTTCCTTTCTTTATAATCTTCTCTGGGTCAAATTCAGGTGTAGCTAGAGGCAACTAAGAAGTAGACCTTGTGTGTCTTCTTTTATGAGCCACAACTGAAACAGTGGAGTCACCAGGTGCAAGTTGCAATCTTCAATGGTACTGATATCTGATGCACCTTCATAATCATAACTTCTTTGTCATTCTATCCCAAGGAAATGTCTTCAATTCGTTCCCTGGAAACAATGCCATGAATGTTATCATTGAGAGTCACCCTCAGATTGTGGGAGGATAAGCCCAGTACCCATTAGATTTTTTGGTGGATGTTGGTTTTATATGAGTGGAGGTCAATGTAAAAAACTCAAAATATGAATGATGTTCAACACATAACCAGACAAGAAATGCACAGGGAAGTGAGGGCCACATTAACTTCAGTCAGTGAATTGAGTTTAAGTGTGAGTAGAGGGAAGACTTAGTGATAAATGTGAACAAGACTTCTATGGGCATCAGGATTTCAAGCAACTTGGAGAAGAAAAACTCAGGCCCAAGAATTTTCTTGGACTCAAGCTTCAAACACTGAAATATGTCCAAACAACATAGTCACAACAACACAATGATCAAACCTACATCGCAATGCAGCTGCAACAACTTGACTGGATCCCCGATGCCCGAGCCATTCAGTGTAAGAGAGAAAATGATAACAAGGGAGCTGACTAAAATTGGTCACGATGCCACTGTAATCAAACCTACATTACAACAACATAACAACCCTCGACTGGATCCTCCATGCCCGAGTGTTTTAACACAATTTTTACAGAGAAATGAAAGAAGCTGACTTCTATCAACATGAAAGTCTCAAATTTGATACATAACCAGAGAACAGGTCTAGTTTCAAAACATTACAAAATCGGGAGCTTTGCTCAACCAATTGATGACCTTAACCAAAATATTAAAACTATTTATTTATACTCAGAATAATACGCCACTACCAAGAGTGTAACCTGGTCACTACAATCAAAGTTTTGCGTCGGTGATTTATTCTGTCAAACTGAACGTGCACCTCTTTTTCAGACGCGAGCTCAGATCGACATGGGTTTTGCAGGAAAATCTGTCCACAAAGGTACCACGGGCTGATGGTTCATTCCCCACGGCCAGGCCTTCCATGCCCTCCATTCATGGATTGAGCCAAGGTTTCAACCACCAGCTCTACTTTCATTAACTGCCTTTCCTCAAAGATTGAACAAGAGTTAATGCTCAGGGAGCGGCCATGTGCCAAGACCATAAGTGTGCCACTTGTCTGTGCTGATGGTTTCCACACATTTGGCTCTCCAGGGCTCGGGGGCTGGCTCCTGTTCCCTTGCTCCTTCTTCAATGTGACCTAGGGCCATGACCCTATGAAATTGCGCGATTGTGGGCATGACCAAGGGTGGTTTTAAAGAAAACCGATTTTATCCCCAAAATTCACCACGAACCGCCACACGTCCCTTTCTAAAAACCACGGTTCTGATTGCGGCCTGCCCTTGAAATTTTAAAATGTGCGCACCTTCTGACTTCGCAATGGAGAGCGACCATTGATCTTGTGATCCGAGATGAGGCTTCCTGATCAATGACCCAACTCTGGATCTTTTTAGATTGATGGATTGGATCTTCCCTTTTCAAATCTACGACGAAGATTTGCTTCTCGATTCGGGCTTCAGGCCTTTCAATAGTCAAACTTTATTTTCTCCAAGAAAATTCTCCGGAGTTAGGGATATGATGACACATGGCTCCATGAGATCAACGCCTGAGACGCTTTTCGAGTCTATGGACTCCGGAAAAAATCAAATCTCAAACCTGGGCTTCCAAGTGATTTTACCCAAAGCCATGGATCTAATGACGCGTGGCCTTCTAGAGATCGATGGATGAAATCCCTTCGTGTCTCCGGGCTTCGAGATAATGAAATCTCAAACCTGGGCTCCCAAAATATTTTACCTAGAGCCATGGATCTGATGATGCATGACCCTCTAGATATCGATGAATGAAATCCCTTCATGTCTCTGGGCTTTGGGAGAATCAAATCTCAAACCTCGGCTCCCAAAAGATATTACCTGGAGCTGGCGATATACCGACGCGTGTCCTCATGAATCGAATGGTCAAGGATTAATTCAGGAATTTAGCCGGAGCTCATGGATTTATGCCACATGTCCCACTGATGGGTGGTCCAGATGACGTCATATGATTTCATGTTTTCTAATGTGTCATGATAAGGAGGGTGACATGGCCACAACCGAATGACCTAGAAAGAGTGCCACACATCATGTCTTATGAGAGTGCGTCACATGCTTCGAGTGTTTGGGACTTCGACGCTTCGGGTCTTCGGGACTTTGGGCCTTCAGGTGTTAGGTGATTTTCTCATTTTAAAACTCCCGAAGTAAAAGTCTCGGAGTGACAGATCTGATGACGCGTGGCATTCTGTATTTGGAATACCGAGATCCACTTCGGGTCTTCGGGCTCCAGGAAAACCAAAATTCAAATCTCGCTTACTCTTCCATGCGCTTTTACTTGGAGATGTGGATCTGACGACACATGGCTCTTTCTGATCGATGCCATAGATCCATTTTGAGCCTTCGGGACTTCAGGGCTTCGACCACTTCGAAAGCTTCGACAAATTTGACACTTCGACGACTTCGAATTTTTGGGACTTCGGTGCTTCGGGTCTTCAGGACTTCTAAGTATTTCTCATTTCAAATCTCCCGAAGCTCATTTCTCCGAAGGATTGGATCGGCTGCCACCTGTCCCCTTTAAGATCAATGGTTTATATTCACTTCGAGGCCTTTTTCTCTGGCACTATACTTCACATAAGCTTGCACTCCCGAATTCCCGTGAGCCGCTGATCTAGACTTCTCCTGGAATCGCCACCACTGAAATATTAAAACTTCCTTCTTCTTATGCTTCAATCCTGAAATAGAATGTTAAGAAATTTGTGGTTTGTGTTTATGGTTGTAGCCTGCACAATTAAGAATTTGGACGACTGGCTGTGAGTTGAGAAAATAGGGATACCAGTGACTGGAATGCAGGAGGTGAGTGCTCATCCTTGGAGAAAATCAGAGGGACTTGGGACCGAGATTTCTTTCGGTTAATAAATTAAGGGAAACCGGGGCACATAAATGAACAAGGGAACATAGAAGACAACTTTACATGCCGAAAGGGGACAAACTTAAGACTTGTCCATTCAAAAAGGATAGAGTCAGAGAAAGACTATAGATTCAGGTATATTGACACACACCTATGTCCCTTGAGAACCTTATATGATAACACAATGATTAGCCATAGTATTGTTGGCAGTAGTGGTCGTTGGTGTAATCCAGCCATGACTTGAGGCCTGCATGTTTGAGATGCGTTGGCCTATGTCCAACGTTTTTCACAACTGTGAGTCCTGAGAGTTCCATCATTAATATTCTGGACCAGTTACGCTGGAGCCCAAAGTAAGGAGAAGAACTGCTTGAGGGATTGCATGACAAAGAAGGGTGGAGGTCCATTCTCTTTGATGGTGCAAGCTGGGTAGAAGAGATATGGGTACTTGGATTGCTGTGAGTGCTGGGAAATCCTATGAGAGCTTGAGTGCTATCTGGTTTGGGGAAGCCAAGTAACCCTCTCAAACCGTCCTTGTGGATTCATGGCCCTGACTCGGGGGTGACACTGCTGTTGAGATTGGAGCAGTAGTGTCTATGGTTGGGTGGAACGTCCTTGGTATGTATCCAGTTGGTGTCATAATTATAAAGATACATGCTCTCTGTTATGGTATTATTTACCTCTATATGAATGTATTTCACTGTGTATTTATTTATTGTTTAATTGAATCTTTAGAATATGCATGCTTGTTGGTTATTGCTGTGCATGTCGTTAAATATTTTCTTTTTATGCATCCTTATTAATTTAAAATGTTCTGATAAGAGAAAGAAGTCCAAGGGTGGGCTTGAAGGTGGCGTACCCCGGACTGTGGGTGGTTGGGATGTGTTACAACTGCCTTGACATTTCTTGGGTCATACCCAATATTCAACACCAATTCTTCTAATGATTTTATTTTGTTGTCCTTTTCCAGAGAAGAGATCTTCTCCAACTTTAATTGGGACTGGATATTGTTTAAGGATACCTGCAACTTATAAGCAATCATTGAGGTGTTTGTCAAAGTTGAGAATACCATTTCTCCTCTTTGCCTATGCATATTCATCTGGTCCACTAGATGGACATCATTTACATCAAATTCAAAGGCATTCTTCTTATAGTCTGCAACTGTTTTAGGATGGGGAACTTGTGCTTGTAAGAATTCCATTATTTGCATTCTTCCTCTTTCTGTGTCAAAAGATGACAACAATCTGTGTTGAGAAGTGGAGGTTTGCTTCCATAACTGAGCATAGGTGCTGCCATTGAGGAGCTCATTCCTTTGCTTGATCTGTTTATATTTGTAAAAAATATTTGACTCTGGTTTCCCATGAGCTGATTCAGTTGTCAGAGTGGTGTCTAGGTTTTTATGAGATGCTGGTGATGATGTAGAAACTGTAAAATTACTGTATGAATAGGTTGAAGAGTGTGGTCCCTCCAAGACTATGGTGGAATGTATTTCTCTCTCCTTGAGATAATCTATTGTATGACTGGTTTTGGTCATCTTTCTGTAAACATGGAAATGCTCATCTGATACCTCTATGACTAAAGGAGAAACCTCCTTCCTTGCTCTCTTCTCTGCTTTATTTTGGGGTGTGTTAGTATGTGAAACAATTATATGGGTAGGCTGCTCCTCTGGTTCTTGCAATGTGTTCTACTACCACTCTTTCTGGTTCATGTGTCTCTCCACCTCTGGCCTCAGTGTGTGAACATAAGGAGTGATTCTTTGTTTGATTATGAGTTCATAGATGGCACCAAATGGGTCATATTCCAGAGTGGAACTCAAAGGAAACCTGATTTGTTTCAAGAGGTTATCTACTTCTTCTCCTGCTGATATTTTGTTGCAGATGAAAGGGCTAATCAGGTCTTGATTCTAAGCTGAGACTTCTTCTTTGCTGCAACAAAGTGAATTTCATATGAATTCACCATTTGCCTTATATATTCTATTGCAAAAATCCTCACTGGGAGGTATTTGGGCAATCTGTAAGGAGGCAACTCACACCCATATACTCTTATCTCTGTGTGGATTTGGTATAATTACAAATCCCCTGTCTTAACTTGATCAAATAGGTGTAAGACCCTCTGAACTTAATCTTCACTGATCCTTGGCTCTGTGCTGCTGTTCAACATACAAACAACTGGGTGAATGAACTGATCTATGTAGTCTTTGAAGCTAATATCTATTGAATTTTTCCTCACTAATGAGGTCCATGAGGTCACTGGCCATGGGATTCCTTCCTGGTTTAATTTATGAAGTGCACAAGGAAACCTGTCTGACTAAAAAAATAAAAACATGTAGACTAGGACTAAAGAGTATCTGAACATCCCTTCAGTTGGAAACCTGAATAACTAATCATGAATATTATCAGCCATAAATTGACTAAAATTGAATTTAATTGAAACTCTTTCTTCTATGGAAAATATAGATAGAAAACCTAGGATAGGCTCATCTACCCATTCATGTGAGTAATAACCTAACAAGTAAGAAATCATAGACATGATTTGGTTGGCTTTGATAGTGAAGATGGAAGATGAGTAATGGGGGATTCTTTTGGGAAATTGGGCATCTTCTGGGAGGAAAATATCAAAGATCTGGGCTCTTTGGAGGAAAGTGAGTTTCTGGTATAGTTCGTTTAGGGATTCAATGGATAACGAGATAACTGAGTCGTTTCTAGGGATTTAAAACATCTGGTCTATGGATTCATAGGTGACTAGGAACAAAATGTCGTCATCGAAGGAAACGATGGTTCTTTGGCCAGGCAAATAACGAGCTTGACATTTGAGGGAAAATTTAGGGAAATGGTGGGTTTGAAGGAATGTGTACAGAGGCAAACTGGACTCCCAGAGTCTAATTTCATCACTTTTGTCTATAAAAGTATCTTTCAACCATGAGTGAAATTCGAAGAAGTTGAATTCGCACCTTGTCTCTATGATTTTATAATCTTTATCGACTAGAGGGATGTGGTCCAGGTCGACAGGAGGTGGTAGGATTGGGTTATCATATGTATCCACAGTTTTGGCCTTAGGGGCCATAATTAACAGAGCTTGCGGTAAAATAATGGAGAAAATGTAATTACCCGAGGAAAAAATGCTTGTTGACGGTGAGAGGTCATGGCGGTTAGATTGAAATATTGGTTTGACGTGGTATCCACAGTGTCTCTATCAATAAATGGCGTAATAAGAGGTGAAATGGGGTTTTACAGTATGCAACAGGTGTCCGTTATGGAAAAGGGTTGTTACGGGGTGGTTAACGGTCACATGGAGTGTTTTAATTGCATAACGACTATGTAGCATGGGAAATATGGCGGGTAGTAATAGGGTTATGATGTCATATTTAGGTGAGTGGTATCGGGTGGTGGTTTGGAATTATTTTGGAGGGGGGGACCGAAACGCTGAGGATGCGCCACGTTAGGTGGAACTGATGCGGGGGAAAACCACTTTTCGGACCCCCCCCCACCCCCCCCACTGTTAAAGGTAGAAAGGTTGGGGTGGGGTGGGGTGGGGTGGGGGGGGGGGTCCGAAAAATGCTGAGGAAGGTTGATCTTGGAAGAGATGATTGCTGCCGATGGAGACTTGTGCAAGAATTATTCACTAGAAGACAAAATGTCTTGTCGACTTGCAAACTTGTAATAAAAAATATGCGCTATGAAGCACTAAGCTTGATTTTTTCCATTTTACACCATAATTTTATTTTCCTAAGTTAAAATAATCAAATTTAAACAACTAGGGGTATATTTTGAAATCCCCTTTCAGTTTTTCTTGAAACAAAAATCACTAACCTATCTCCTAACCTAGGCATCTAACATTATTAATCCATCTTAGATTCTTGGATTAATTATCACTCTAACATAAATAATTTGGCTAAGATTAAACAATTTGACCAAACTTATTCTCTAACCTATCAACACCAAATTAAAAAGTTTGATCATGATTAGACAATATGATTCAAACTAAATTTATTTTTGATGGGGTTTTCTTGTTTTTCTCTTTTTTCTTTTCTTTTTCTTTCTTTTATACCCTCTTTTCATTTTTTCTATTTTTCTTTTTCTTTTTCTTTCTTTCTTTTTGGAAATCATTTGCAGAATAAAATATTATTTACAATGTAAAATGACTGCAGGAAGAAATTTCAATCACCATGTGATACTATGAAATATAGGGTTATAACATGGGGCATTTATAATATTTCTTGGTACAAATGCAGTATATTCCAAACCAATAATACATGCAAACAACCTTGCAAACTCTTTGTATGGGTATTTTAGTGAAGTAACTTCAATCCTGGAAATACCAGGGTTACTGTTTGGGTCCCCCAAATAATTGCTTAGAAACCTCTCGCCTCATCTTTGTTGTTTTAGAAATTCATTGGCCTCTTCGTTTTTAAATCGAAAGATAGATGTAAGGAGTCATAACATTATGAAAAATACTAAAGGATCTAAAGAAACGGGTTGATGTCCTTGCAACTAAATTAATCTTTTCTCATAGTTGAACTTATATGCACACCATTGAAAAACTTCTTTGAAGTCCGTTACTTATGGAACAAAACCTACTAATGCTATCCCTGAAGTCTAAATTAAGTTTGTTTCCTTCTCATTTGGAGAAATATTGTAATATCCCTAGGCCAAACCCAATTGTGAGTGTAAAATGAAAATGTACTTAAGCTGGTGAGCTGTTTGATATCATTTTTGTATGCACCTTTCATGGAATAGTGCACGCATGTTCTGCGCAATAAAATGATGAAGTGTGCACATTCCAGGATACCGCGTACAACATATTAAGTGCGCACGATATTGAGGCCAATGAGCCTTTTTGTATCTGCATTGTTTTATAGGCTGGTGAGCTAGTTATTATAAGCTAGGAGGCTTATGTTTGTATTAGGCGAGAGAGCCTAGATGCTAAAGGCCAGTGTGCCTATTTTTTTATATGTCTCTTCATTAATATAAAATACATCACTGCGTAGAACGACCACGATAAAAGAGTATGGGGGACTAAACTCCACTAGTGAGGGAAAGGGGGGGGCTAAAAGTTAAGGAAAAAGGGCTAATATAGGGAGCTTAAGACAAAAATGAATATTATATTAATATTTCTTAAAGTATAAAGTATGGGTAATTATTTTATCCTAAGTTCCAAAGTTGGGGACAAGTGGGCCAAAGTAGCTCCCAACATGACAAGTTTCAAGTTGGGGACATGCATACATATTTTTTGGACTTACTTCATTTCCTAGAATTATTTCCATCATTCCTCCCATCATTTAGTCATCCAGTCAATCATCCATGAGAATTCACACACCCATTGAGCTATCCTTCGTATCTTCATGACTATACCTGAACCTGTATCCGTATCCATATCTGTTTCTGTAGCTGGTTAGCTTGGGAGTTGGACTAAATAAGTGAGTTGTTAGGCCCGTGGTATATTGAAGAGGTGGGTTGTTAGTCCTATGAGTAATTTCTCTCTGGGTGAGAGAATTGCTGGGAGCTGATTTCCTGAAGGTGCTAAACTACAGCTATAGGGCCCTGAGACTTCCTGTCCAGCCTGTTGCTGAAGCTTGGAAATGAAGTGGGGCAGCCGAAGGAATGCTGAGCAGAGAAGGAGAACACTTCTTGGGGTGGGACAATCATGTGGGGAATGAGGGACTATAGGCTGTTAGTTTGAGTTGGCACCTCTGACGAAGTCTTTCTTGTTGTCTATGAGCCTTTAGCCTGGTTAGGAATCCATTTACTCGAGTGGAGTTTAGTCCCAACTCGGGGGTGACTCACTATTGAGAGTGATGAACAATGTGGTCTAAGGCTAGGAGGTTCCTGGAAGGTCTGCATGCAGTTGGTGATATTCTTACCAAGATGAGTGTCAACCGTGTGATAAATTTACATGCTGCATTGTCATTTACGTGTGTATTTTTATGGGTTATCTTATGACTGGTTATATTTGTCTTTATATTTATGGGTATTGCTCGCATATGATGCATGTATACGTTTACTATTATTTCCATGTAAATATGTGCATTTACAGATGTATTTGTATGTTTATATATATATATATATATATATATATATATATATATATATATATATATGTTTCCGCAAGAGATCTGTGTGTATATATATTTTAATTGCATGTAGTGCGGAAAATTTATGTGGCATAGCTTAGTTGGGTGCTGGGTATGTTACAATATGTTTCGTAGAGAGAATGAAAGCGTTCTCTCGTGTAGTGTGGCCCGATATGGGTGGCCGGGGACGTTACAATATGGTATAAGAGATTCAGTTTTAAACACTGAACCTGGAGGGGTCGAGCAAGTTGAGTTGAAGAAAAAATTCACAGAGGATTGATTTCGAAGTGGCCAAATTGCAAGTCATAGAGCGTCCATGGTAAATTTTAGAAGCATCGACGTAGAATTGGGAAAATCCCCAATTTCTGTGGTTAAATTCATGAGAAAATGGAGAAATTCGGTCAAGTGATGAGATATTCCTTATATAATATATGTTCTAGGAAATTCATACCTAGAATGGGTTGAATTTGAAGTTACAGTGAAGCCATTACAGATGGAGCGAGATTATTAAATAAAATTCTCAATTCGTGAATTGATTTTGGGTAAATTCGTTCTAGAAATGTCAATCCACAACGATTTGTTATTTTAGAGGTTGAATTGGTGTTATCGGGGTGAAAATTGAATGAATTTCATAGTTGTAGAATATCTATGGTAAGAATGGTGGAAAAATACCCAATCTCTGGTGCGCACAATAAAATTTGGCGCCGCGCGGAAAAATAGTGGCGTGCTGGTGCGCGCTAAATTTTGGTGCCGTGCGAAAAAATATTGGTGTGCAGGTGCGCACACTAAATTTAGCATTGCATGGTGTTAATACACATAAGAAGTTGTGAACACACACATAATAATGGCATATGGGGTGTATGCAATATTGGCAGAGCGCAGAGGAGTTTGGTTGGTGCTCGCGCAATGTGGGTATATGTTATCGAGCGACAGTTTAGTTAATGGTGCGTGCAAAGTATTGGTGCACGGTGAGGGTGTACTAAAATTTGGCATGGTTTAGCGCATAGAGTGAAATGTGCATAGAATATCAGTGCGCGATACAAAAACTGTGTGCAACAGACAATAGTGCAAGAACTAAAACTATGCGTGGTGGATATTGGCGCGCGACACAAGGGTAGTGCACATCAGTTATTGGCATGACATAGAAGTGATGCACAATGGTTATGGGTGTGTGGAGCACGATTTACCTTGTGGTTTTGTTGTGCATGGTAAATATGGGTTTATAGGTTTAAATTTGTGCATGAGAAATCATTTGGATGGTGAACAACAATGAAAAAACCAACGAACTTCCATGACATTTTATACTCTTTGAACGCCATCTTTTTGCAGTGCATTTTTAAGGCCCTTAGGTACTCAAAAACCATGAGAAAAGATGAAGGTGCACTTTTTATTTTCATCCCAAATAAAACAGCTTAGAGAGAGCTTTCTAATGGTGTAAACCGTTCGTCAAACGAAGCTTTTATGAGAAAGTTACAACACAAACAGTGGAGGGTAAATTTTAAGACCCATCTAACTTCCAAGACACATAACTTTCTGCTCCAGAATCAGATTGAGGCACAAGATCAGACAATATTAATATATTGAACCATAGAATATAGTCCCATATCTCAATTAAATTTCCGGGCTTGTTAAAAATGTTTAATATGGAAAAATGGAAGCTGTAGCATTCCAGACCAAAAACATGAATTGGTCTAGAACTTCAGCAGGCTGTAACTAGCAACCAAGAACCCAGAAAAAAGTGAAACTTGGAAATAATTTCCATAATATGTATATGAAGAAAACCAATTGAGATCCTACAAAAAATCCAATGGAGTAGGTGTAAAAATGCATAATTACAGCGCAGAGTTGCGCCAAGTCGAAAAATGAACAGAAAAATTAATGGGCAAAATTCAAATAACCATAACTTTGTAGTCAAGACTCGGAATTGAGCATGGGAGTAGGCATTGGAAAGGTCTCAAACAGTGGAATATAAAAATAAACCCAGAAAATTGATCCGGGCATTCAATTTTTCAATAAATCCGAAGAAAGAGTTCTGATATATTATCGAACCAGAATGGTTCATATTTTTCATGAAATTATTGAAACAATTAGCTTGACAAAGTTTTGGTGGATGCACATTTTGCAGATTTAACAACAACTAGATCATATCAAGATGAGAACAGATTCCATAGTAATGGAAGAGGCACAGGGGACTTACAACCAGGAATATGAGATTAGAGGGATGGATGTCCATTTGGGCATTGAAGGAACAAACTCCAATGGAGATGGGCAAGGAAGGGATGAAAACATGAATATGGTAGAGACCAATAAATATTTGCAGAAGGATGTCCAAAGCTATAAGGATGATAATGAAAGGATTATGAGATCCAAGGAGCAACATGATGACTTCAACATGAAGTTAATGTACATATTGAACAAAATAGAAAATAAATTGGATAAGGAGAGTGGCTCAAGCAAATCAGGAAGTCGCAAGTCTCCTGATAAGAAAAGAAGAGCAAGAAGTGTTAGCATACATCACCACCACTCCCCAAGGCATTCCAATAAGATATCACACAACAAATCAAGTCCATCCCCTGTCAGAAAGTATAAGGGGTATGGGGTGGATGGGCTACGAGGAGAAATGAAAAAAATCAATCCTCCTACATTTTATGATGAGCATAAGAAGGATGAATATGGAAAGACATGGTTTCTGAGCATGAGAAAGTATTTTCAATTGCATAATTATTCTTCTCATGCAGAAGGTAGAATTTCCATCTATCAAAACAAGGGAAAGGAATCCATGTGGTGGGATCAACTTGTGCAGGTGCAACACAATAAAGGGAAAAGTGTTACTTGGAGGGAATTCAAGAAGTATTTTGAGAAGAGATTCTTGACTAAGAGATACTATGACAAGAAAATGAAAGAGTTATTTGAAGTCAAACTCGGGAGTATGACTATAGATGAATATGAAAGAAGGTTTTTAGAACCACTGAAGTATGTCTCTTTCCTCAAGGATGAGACAATTAAGATTCAAAAGTATTTGAGTGGATTGCCATCATTCATCAGTGAAAATACAATATGATTCTCCCAAGACATTGGAGGAGACTATAAGGCGAGCTAAATGCCTATATGATAAAAAACAATCAAGGCCAACTTTCCAAAAATCTTGGGAAGACAAAAATAAATTCAAGATGGATCAGTGGAAGAAGGGAACTAAGCCAACATTATTCATAAATAATCCTCAGGGACAACCAACTTCTAGAGAACCCATAACGATTGAGGCAGGAGGTCAAAGGCCAAGGCATCCACCTATTCAATGTTGGGGTTGTAAAGGAGATCATATGTTCAAAGATTGTCCTCACAAAAGTGAAAAGGTTAAGACTACCCACAATGTACAACAAGATGAAACAATGGATGACATGGGAATAAATGTACCAAGGATGTATGCAGCCCTGGATAACAAGAAATTAGAGTATCGATCACATATGATTGAAGTGGAAGGTATGATTAACAACCAAACCATTGCTATTTTAATTGATTCATGAGCTAGTCATAGTTATATAGATCCTAAGATGGTGGACATTTTTCATTTTCTAAGAAGCAAGCATGAAAAAACTTGGTTGGTGTAGCTGGCTACCGGAGCCAAAAGAAAAGTTAATGAGATGGTTAAGTCATGTCTTATGGACATGAATGGACTGAACACCAGGGAATATTTGAAAATCTTGCATTTAGGTTCTTATGACTGTCTAATTGGGATGGATTGGTTGGACCAACATCATGCTATCTTGGATTTTCATAACAAGGCATTTACTTTCTTGGATGAGGAAGGGAGCCTAAGGAGAGTGCAGGGAATTCCCAGAGTAGTAACCATCAGAGAAATTTTAGCATTGCAGTTGAAGAAATGTTACAAAAAAGGGTGTCAAATATTTGCTGTTAATATGGAAGAGAAACCTAAGGATAAGGTGCCAAAGTTGGAAGATTATGCAGTCCTAAAATAGTTTGAAGATGTGTTTAGGGAGGTACCAGGACTACCCCCAAAGAGAGATATCGATTTCTCTATAAATTTAATGCCTAGAGAAGCTCCCGTGTCAAAGACTCCTTAAAGAATGAGTACACCAGAGCTGAAGGAGTTGCAAATGCAGCTTGAAGAACTTCTGAAGAAGGGGTATATACACCCAAGTGTGTCACCTTGGGGTGCCCCGGTCTTTTTCGTGAAGAAGAAAGATGGGACATTAATATTTTTCATTGATTTTATACAGTTGAATAAAGTGACTGTAAAGAACAAGTATCCTTTTCCAAGGATTGATGACCTCTTTGATCAATTGAAGGATGCAAAGATATTTTCAAAGATTGATCTTAGGTCCGGTTACCATCAGGTAAATATTAAGGAGGAATATATCAGCAAGACCGCCTTTAGGACAAGGTATGGTCATTATGAGTTCACAATGGTGCCATTTGGGTTGTCAAATGCACCAACTATTTTGATGTGTTTAATGAATGGTGTTTTCCGAGAATATTTAGACAAGTTTGTCATTGTCTTTATAGATGGCATTCTTATATATTCTAAGTCAGAAGAAGAGCATGAGCATCATTTGAGAATGGTGTTGCAAGTATTAATGGAGTACCAGTTGTATTCCAAGTTGAGCAAGTGCTCATTTTATCAGAAGAAAATTCATTATTTGGGACATATCATTTAAAAGGGTGGGATAGCAGTGGATCCTGAGAAAATAGAAGCCATTAGAGAATGGTCAGTGCCAAAGAATGTGACAGAGTTCAGATCATTCATGGGCCTTGTAGGCTACTATAGGAGATTTATTGAAGGAGTCTCAAAGATTTCACACTCAATCACTTCCTTTCAAAGAAAGGGTGTGAAGTTTTAGTGGACATTGTATTGTGAGAAGAGTTTCCAACACTTGAAGAAATTATTAAAAGTGCTCCAATACTAAGGATTGTAGACCCGAATGAAGACTTCATTGTATGCACATATGCATGTAAAGAAGGAATTGGTAGATTCCTTAGTCAAAATGGGTTTGTTATATGTTTTGAATCAAGGAAATTGAAGGAGCATGAAATAAACTATGCCACTCATGATTTAGAGTTGGCAGCCATAGTGCATGCCTTGAGGAAATGGAGACACTACCTCACGGGGAAAAGGTTTTAGTTGAGAACAACCCATAATGGTCTGAAATATTTATTTGATCAACCAACTCTAAATGTTAGGCAAATCATATAGTTAGAATTTCTAAGTGAATATGACTTTGATATAAAGCATATCAAAGGGAAAGAGAACAAAGTGGCTGATGCACTCAGCAGGAGATTGCATGACTTGCATGCTAAATCCATTGGCATGTACCAATCAGATTTGAATGACATAATTTTAGAGGCTGCAAAATTAGATTTGCAATATAAGGAATTAGTGGCAAAATTACAACAAGGTAATTTGCAATAGAAAATTGAAGATTACAAGCTAGTTAATGATGAAATTCTCATGTACATGGGAAAAAGTTATGTACCAAATTCTCAGGAATTGAAAAATCTAATATTGAGGGAAATGAATAATGTACCTTATGCTTGACATCCAAGATATCAAAAAACTATTGCAGGTGTCAAGAGCCAATAAAATTGGCCAGGCATGAAGAAAGTTGCTGATTTTATTGCCAAATGTTTGGAATGTCAAAAGGTAAAGGATGGGCATAGACACCCAGATGGTTTGCTACAACCATTACCCATTCTTGAGTGGAAATGGGAGGTTGTAACAAAGGATTTCATTACCAAACTTCCCAGAACAAACAAGCAACATGATTCTATCATGGTTGTGGTGGATAAGCTTACTAAAGCTGCCCATTTTATTCCAGTTAAGCTCACTCACAAGACAACCAACATTGCTGATGTTTATATGAGATAAATTGCTATATTACATGGCATACCCAAGAAAATTATGTCTGATAGAGATCCAAAATTTACCTCAAAATTTTGGAAAGGATTATTTAATGGATTTGGAACAAATTTGAATTTTAGTACAACTTATCATCCAGAATTAGATGGGCAAACAGAGAGGGTGAATCAAGTGATTGAGGATATGTTGAGGATGTATGTGATTGATAAACCATTGAAATGGGAAGACTACCTACACTTAGTAAAGTTTGATTATAACAATGGGTACCAAACATCTCTAAAGATGAGCCCATTTGAGGCACTTTATGGAAGAAAGTGAAACACACCAGTAAGCTGGGATAACCCAGAAGATAGAGCAATGATTGGGCCAGATTTTCTCAGGGAAATGGAGGAGCAAATGATAAAAATAATTTTTTTTTAAAGGCCGCCCAAGAAAGGAAGAAAATATATGCTGATAAGGGAAGAACTCACAGGGAATTTAAAGTGGGAGACCATGTATTCTTGAAAGTGAAAGCCAACAGAAGTTCATTGAAGTTGGGAAATTGTTAAAAGTTGGTAGCTCGCTATTGTGGGCCATTTGAAATCATAGATAGGATTGGTCCATTGGCTTATATGATTGCATTTCCTGCATCTATGTCTGTTCATAATGTATTTTATGTATGATTGCTCAAGAAATATATACCTAATGCTAATTATGTTATTGATTGGAATGTGATTCAGGTGGAGCAAGAAGGCGTTTTTCAAGTGCATCCGGTATACATGATGGACCGGAAAATAAAACAGCTTCGGAATCGATCCATAGGGATTGTAAAGGTCCAATGGACCTAGTATAGTTCTGAGGACTCTACATGGGAGCATGAGGATGCAATGCGGGCAGAATACCCACATCTTTTTGAGGATTTTTGAAAATTTTGTTGTATGTGTATACTTAATGCACTAATAAAAAATCATAAATAAGGGGACGAGATTGTAATATCCCTAGGCCGAACCCAATTGTAAGTGTAAAATGAAAATGTACTTAAGCTGGTGAGGTGTTTGATATAATTTTTGTATGCACCTTTCCTGGCATAGTGCGCACATGTACTGCACAGTAAAATGATGAAGTGTCCACTTTCCAGGATACCGTGCCCAACATATTAAGTGCGCGTGATATTGAGGCCAATGAGCCTTTATGTATATGCATTGTTTTATAGGCTAGTGAGCTCGTTATTATAATCTAGGAGGTTAATGTTTGTATTAGGCCAGCGAGCCTAGATGCTAAAGGACAGTGCGCCTATTTTTGTATATATCTCATCATTAATATAAAATACATCGTTGCACATAGACCGATCATGATAAAAGAGTATGGGGGACTAAACTCCACTAGTGAGGGAAAGTGGGGGGCTAAACGTTAAGGAAAAAGGGCTAATCTAGGTAGCTTAAGACAAAAAGGAATATTATATTAATATTTCTTAAAGTATAAAGTATGTCTAATTATTTTATCCTAAGTTCCAAAGTTGGGGACAAGTGGGCAAAGTAGCTCCCAACATGACAAGTGTCAAGTCAGAGACATGCATACATATTGTTTGGACTTAGTTCATTTCCTAGCATTCTTTCCATCTTTCCTCCCATCATTCAGTCATCCAGTCAATCATCCATGAGAATTCACACACCCATTGAGATATCCTTCGTATCTTCATGACTGTACCTGAAACTGTATCTGTATCCGTATCCATATATGCTTGTGTAGCTAGTTAGCTTGGGAGCTAGACCGAAGAAGCGGGTTGTCAGGCCCGTGGTATATTGAAAAGGTGGGTTGTCAGGCCTGTGAGTAATTTTTCTCTGGGTGAGAATTGTTGGGAGTTTATTTCTTGAAGGTGCTAAACTGCAACTATAGGGCCCCGAAACTTCCTGTCCGTCTTGTTGCTGAAGCCCAGAAAGGAAGTGGGGCAACTGAAGGACTGTTGAGCAGAGAAGGGGCACACTTCCTGGGGTGGGATAGGCATGTGGGGAATGAGGGACTGTAGGATGTTAGTTTGAGTTGGCACCTGTGACAAAGTGTTTCCTTTTTGTCTATGAGCCTTTAGTCTAGTTAGGAATCCCTTTACCTGGGTGGAGTTTAGTCCTAGCTCGGGGGTGACTCACTGTTGAGAGTGATGAACAATGTGGTCTAAGGCTGGGAGGTTCGTGGAAGGTCTGCATGTAGTTGGTGATATTCTTACCAAGATAAGTGTCAACTGCGTGATAAATTTACATGCTTCATTGTCATTTACATGTGTATTTTTATGGGTTATCTTATGAGTTGTTATCTCTGTCTTTATATTTATGGGTATTGCCCACATATGTTGCATGTATATGTTTACTGCTATTTCCGTGTGAATTCATGCATTTACAGATGTATTTGTATGTTTACGTTATATATATATGTTTCCACAAGAGCTCTGTGTGTATATATATTTTAATTGCGTGTAGTGCAAAAAATTTATGTGGCATAGCTCAATTGGGTGCTGGGTATGTTACATTATGTTCCGCAGAGAGAATGAAAGCATTCTCTCGTGTAGCGTGGCCTGACATGGGTGGTTGGGGATGTTACAATATGGTATCAAAGCTTCAATTTTCAACATTGAGCCTGGATGGGCCGAACAAGTTGAGTTGAAACGAAAATTCACAGAGGATTGATTTTGAAGTGTCCAATTTACAAGTCACATAACGTCCATGGTAAAGTTTAGAAGCATCGATGCATAATTGGGAAAAGCCTCAATTTTTGTGGTTAAATTCATGAGAGAATGGAGAAATTCGGCCAAGTGGTGAGATATTCCTGATATAATATATGTTCTAGCAAATTTGGACCTAGAATGGGTCGAATTTGAAGTTACAGTGAAGCCATGACAGATGGAGTGAGATTAGTAAATAAAATTCTCAATTCGTGAATTGATTTTGGGTAAATTCGTTTCCATAAATGTCAACCCACAACGATTTTCTGTTTCATAGGTTGAATTGGTGTTATCGAGGTGAAAATTGAATGAATTTCATAGTTACAGAATATCTACAGTAAGAATGGTGGAAAAATCCCCAATTTTTGCAGCGGAATTCACGAGGAAATTGATATGCATAAAAATAAGTGTGCTTACTAAAAATGCATGATGCGTAGAAAATATTGTTGTTCTGGTGTGCGCAGTAAAATTTGGCGCCGCGCAGAAAAATAGTGGCGTGTTGGTGCGTGCGCTAAATTTTGGCACCGTGCGGAAAATATTGGTGTGTGGGTGCGTGCACTAAATTTAGCATTGCGCAGTGTGCATACACATAAGAAGGTGTGTGCGGTGTGAACACACACATAATAATGGCACACGAGGTGTATGCATTATTGGCAGAGCGTGGAGGAGTTTGGTTGGTGTGCTCAATGTGGGTATATGTTATCGCGCGACAGTTTAGTTAATGGTGCGCGGTGGGCGCGTATTAAAATTTGGCATGGTTCAACGCATAGAGTGAAATGCGCAAGAAATATCAACATGTGATACAAAAACTGCGCACAACAGATAATAGTGCAAGAACCAAAACTGTGCGTGGTGGATATTAGCGCGCGACACAAAGGTAGTGCACACCAGTTATTGGCGCGACAAAGAAGTGATGCACAATGGTTATAGGTGCACAAAGCACGATTTAACTTGTGGTGTTGTTGTGCATGGTAAATATGGGTGTACAGGTTGAAATTTGTGTACGAGAAATCATTTGGATGGTGAACAACAATAAAAAAACCAACGAATTTCTGCGGCATTTTATACTGTTTGAACATCATTTTTTTGCAGCGCGTTTTTGAGGCCCTTAAGAGAATTTTTAGCTACTGAAAAAACACAAGAATAGACGAAGGTGCACTTTTTCTCTACAACTCAAATAAAATAGCTCGGAGAGATCTTTCTAATGGTGTAAACCATTCGTTAAACAAAGATTTTATGAGAAAGTTACAACAAAAACAGTGGAGGGTAAATTTTAAGACCCATCTAACTTCCAAGAGCCATAACTTTCTGCTCTGGAATCAGATTGTGTAACATCCCTCTCTGGCGCACTGAGAAAACTTATTCTTTGAGGACACTTGCTCGCAAGTGATCTAGACCTTTATGATGTTAAACCATTTATACTTTATTATGATGCGATTGATAGATGACATGATGTTTTACCATTTGATGTAGACAGGGGCTATTGACTCAGTTTTATTGAGTGTGCAGGGGTTTTTGACCTTGAGGATGCAGAGGCATCGGTGGAACCCCTTGGAATCCGGATTGATTCAGGGAGTGTGCTTTTTGGGTTGATTTATTTACTGTGATATTTCATTGATTTGATGATTTGATGTTGACATGTTCTGACACGATTGTTGATGATGCAGGATGACGATAGATTGCCGACCAGACTCAGATATGGAGTAAAGGGGCCACACATGAGATTCCAGAGAGGTTGAGGGAGAGGGGTGAACAACAACCCTGCCACCGCCTACTAGCACTCCCGCCGTGGCTCGAACTGTAGGTTAACAATTACCTAGTTCGAGAGGATCCACGATGCCGTGAGGGAAGACTGCGACAGTCGCTCACGATGATTCTAAGGGACGCGCAATAAGGCAGTGGCCTTATCCCTTAGAGCCCTTAGTCTCCCACCAGTTCACCTAGCGGAGTTTTGACTCCAGGGGTTATATATGTCTACCAATAAGTCCAGTCGGCGAGTGGAACACTTGGAGCACGTGGTGCATCCTGAAGGGCACGTCGAACAAAAGAAACACAAGAAGAAAGTTGTACCCTTGGAGCACGTGGTGCATCCTGAAGGGCACGTCGCACAAAGGAAAGGGAATGAGGCGAGTGGCACCCTTGGAGCACGTGGTGCATCCTGAAGGGCACGTCGCATGGATGTTGATGAAGGAAACAAACCTAAATAGCCCTAAGATAATAACGCCTTAAGAAATCCTTAAACAACTTCCCTAACCCCGTGTCGGCCAGTTCAAAATCTAAGTGCTAAGTCTAAAACTTTTAGGGTAAAATTTTAGTCTAACTTTAAGAGTAGACCCTGGAATAAAAATAACAAATTAAACAAAAACCCACCTAAGTAATAGTTGGGTCTTCATAAAATTCTTGGGGCGATGACGAGGGTAAGATTTAAAGTAAATCTAATAGTTTTAAAATTTTACAAAGAAGAATTTAATTCCTAACTTGTGGAAGAATGACATCACCTATGTAATTTAACATAAAGAAAATTCCCAAAAAAAAACTAAGAGCACATTCATATTCATTACTTTCTCTTTATATGCATATGTGAGAATGACATAACCAATGTAGTATAACATAACGAAAATTCCAAAAAAAAAACAAAAAAAAAAACTAAGACAACTATCCTCTCATTATCCCTGTCTACATTACTAAACTATCATCCATCACCTTAATCTTCCAGTATCCATTTCCCATTTACATGTCCATTTCACATTATTAAATCACCATCCATCCTCTTAATTTCTCATTTTTCCTCTTTTATGTTATACATCTACATTTCCCATATACATGTTGTCATCACTTTAATCTCTCATTATCATATATATATATATATGTTAATGATAAATTATAATGAT
>ML789923.1:285791-302418 GCA_009831015.1 Picea engelmannii | reverse complement strand
AGAAAATTAATGATGGATTCTCTTTCCGCTAATTTATTAGTCCCTACCGCCTCTACCATTAATAAAGAGTTACGAATTTAAAAAAAATAAAATGAAAATATTAATTAGTGCATCTACCTTTTTTTGGTTTTAAAAAAAAGAAAAGAGAAGGGATTAATGAAAAAGGGGAAATTAAGTAATAAGGGTTTTGATTAAAACTTGAGTTAAAGGTGAATTAGGGCAAGGGGGAGGTCTCAAAACCCTAGAAAAGAAAGATAAATGAGGAAGGGCAAGGGGGAGTTAGGGGAGGGTTATGCTGCCGAAGTGGGAAACTGGACTGATTGCTGGTGAGGAGTTGGGATTTTTCTCAGCTGGATTAGAGTGGTAGCTCAGCCGTGGAGGCGAGCTGGGAAGCTAGGTATACTATCTGGACTGTGTGTGGCCCCTTTGTGGCTTGGGGGGCTAAGGGGGAAGCAGAGTACCCCTAGCGTTTAGCTGGGAGGTACCGGTGTAGTCACTACGATCGGCTAGCAGGAGCGGCGCGGAGAAGGAGCGGCACAGAGCACATGAGTCATTTGCGGCAAGCGTTGAGGCAACAATATGCTCATGTGTTTGGTAGAGTAGAATGCCTAGTTGTTTACTTCAGCGATTATGATGTATAGTAAAGATGTTGCTTCAAATGTTGTATTTCGTTTTTGTATGTTACAGTGATATTGTTCCTGGAAAAATTTTGTTTGGGTAAGATGTTCTGAAATGTTGGTTCTGGCGATCACGTTTGCTGGATATTTTATGGATTTGAAACTTGAAATGACAATTTTCGTTGGGCATTCATTCTGGTATTTTTCTTTTTATTTTATCTTCTGATCATTGCTCTGGAAATTTTCATTTGGCATTCGCTCCGGTATCTTTCTTTTTATTTTATCTTCCGAGCATTTGATCTGGTGATTTTCGTTTGGCCATTTTCGTTCTGGCATTGATCTGGCTATTTTTGCTCTGCCAGTCGACCTATCATTTCTAGGTTTTCATTTTTCTTTTCCACCGGGTGATTTCCCTTTCATTGTCCCCTCATTAAAATGATATTTTTTGTGCTTAGCTATAACCCACGACTCTCCTCGCTTTCCCTTGTGGCGGATCCTCGGGACTGCTGTGCATCCTTAGGCCGGAGGGACCACCGAAATGGGGCAAATGGTCGACAGTCCTGACTGTTTGCTGCCCCTTTTACAGTCACGATTCATTGGGGGACTCGACCCAGAGCCCTGTTCCTTAAATTTTCCCCCAAATCTCATTGAATCCGCAGCGAACCGTGGGCTAGCCATACTGTGTGCGCGTGGATCCCGATTTAAGGGGGTAACGCTCGGCAGTTGTGGTTTAATTGTTCCCTTAATGGCTGGAGCGTAGACTCACGCCTCCGCATAGACCCTCTTCCCGTTGCCGATATAATGATAAATATATATCTGGTTATTCTTACTGAAGGTCGTATTAGGTTCTTCATTGATCTTATTCATAAGAGTTTAGTTACCCCATATCAGTTCGTTAATGATGTGGTTTAAGTGTAAATTCTTCCTTTACTAGTAGTTAATTTCCTTTTATGCTTTGGGGACATAAATCATTTTATAATGGAACAAGAATAAATATAACCCTGGTCATGATTTTGAACCGTAGGTTTCTGTCGATTCATCAAGTAGATTAAAGCCAGTGTAATGAAATTCTTATGGTTATCCCACTGGCAATTTATTTTAATAAAACAGTAAAGGTAAGGATTGCATTAGATATAGAACGCATGGTAGATTTTCTGTTCGCCTTTGATGGTCACTTACAGCCGCTTATTTCCTCTTACTTAATGGAGGAGCTGCGTTTAACTCCCTGTTCCAGAACACAATTACAGCTCCATCCTAGCCACTGACTGCCCAGCCCGCCATTTGTTTGCAGCGCACTGCACCGGTGTAGCGCACCACCTTATTTCTGGAGTCTTTTGCTGAATTTTAAAATTCGGCAGAAATCCCCTTAACGCGCATGACTAAGTTCTCCCTGAATCACTTTTCGTAGTAAAATTTCTGACAGTGAGCTATTTAAGACAACTTTTATGACGAAGTTTCCCTTACCGGAGTCCTTACCTCTACCTGGCCGTAAAAGATATTAAATGTATTGTTTTTTCTTAAATTATCTAATGCCCCATTTTTGGCTTATAATTAATTGCCAGATTGTAATGTTATTTAATGCCTGGTTATTTGTGTTATGTTAAACGCCTTGAGGCATTGTTGAGTATTAAAGGTAATATGTTAGTCAAGGTTGTTGTTATTGCCATTGAAATATATGGCTAGTCAGAGTGGGGAAATAAGAAATAAATTGCAATACAAAATGTAATATTAACACGCAGTGTTGATATCGTTTCATGGAGAGTATTGCTGAAATGTGATTTCTTGTTATTTTAATGGAAAAATATAAACTGCAATTTAAAATGCCATATTAAAAATGCAGTATTAATATTGTTTTATGGAGAGTTTTACTCCAATGTGGCTTGGTGTTATTTTAAATGGAAATATAAAAAGATATATTAAAAATGCAAAAGTAGTATGGTTTATGGAAAGTTTGGGGTAATGTGACTTTGGTGTTATCTTATTGGCAAGGAATATAGCAATTATAAAGAGGCAATGATTATATTGTTTTATGGTAAGTAGTCATAACTCTTGTATGGATAACATACCAGTAGTGAGGTGATAGATGTTGTATCACAAGGTTAGGATGGTATATTGTGAGGTGGGGTGGTAATGTCATTAAATTTTAGGGGTTGTTAGCATACAAGATGCAATGGGATTATCAACTATTTGCAGAATATGGTAATGAAAAGTTAACTGGTTGTCGTTTTATGGTAATGATATTATGATTCCGTTGTTGATGTTGGAAATTAAAGGGTAAGTTATTATCATTTAAAATGCAATTTCATGGTAATCTAGAAAGCAAGGATATGGTGGTGTTATGGTGAATTTATGGTAATTTCAAAATGATGGATGACCCATAGAATGTAGGGTCTGTGAATCTAAGTGAATTCAATTATTATAATTCAGTAAATGGGGATGGTAGTTAACAATTGTACTTTAATTGAGGCAGGGTTGGTAACTCGTCGTTTAATAGAAGTCAAATGGAGTAAATGGTCTGCAATTGTTGTCACTGAGTCTCTCTAGTGGTTGGTCGATGTCGGAGTCCTTATAACTTGTGTCTTCCATAGAGGTCATGGATTTCTGTTGATTTTGTTGTACTTGGTTGGCTGGCCTTTCTCGGTCTGCTTGTATCGGGTGGGATGTAGACACCTCCAGGTAGCCTTAGTATATATGTTTGTGTGTGTGATATTTCCTGTGTATAGAATCCAGTGCCGTATCAAGAGTCTCGGGCCCTTTAAAGGCAGGGTTTCCACTCTTGCGACACACCTGATGGAGATTACTAGTTTCTGCCTGAGCAGTCGGCCAGGAGCCTATCTGACCTTCTCTCTCTCTGGAGCAGAGGACTAAGATTAAACACCCTGCTTTTCTGTGCAGAAATAGCAAACTCTACTACTATGGATTCTTCCATCTGTAATTGTACTGTACGACACTGTGTGTCGTTTCCTGCTTACAGTCACTTGTGGTGTGTCTTATGTCTTCTTACTGTAATCATTGGGGGTGCGTCTTGTTAGTCGTCGGGTGGCGTCATGGAGTCCAGTGTGTCAGTTCCTTTTTACACGAGCGCACACACTTTTAAAAAAAAGAAAAAAAAATTGACACCTGTTATCAGAGTTGTTGTTGTAATGAGGAGGTCGTTACATATGGTATCAGAGCCGGTTCGACCCGCGACTTGGGATTCTCTACGGCTTTCGTTGACATGAGTTGATTTACTACTATTGCTGATCGAGTTGATTGTGTGCATGAAGGTAATCTTGGTTAGAGGATGCCGCAGAGGCAGACGACGGGGTACTATGGGAGGAGGCGTGACGCCTCCAGTAGAAGCCACGCTTGAGGGGTCTAACCCCCAGGGAGGCGAGCAGGTTCTTGGATTGGAACAGATAGCATTTGGCCATGTTGTGGGGATGATGAGATCCTTTCAGCGCATGTCTGAGGTACTGATCAACCAATTGGACAGAGACGAGGCCAGGGCACCGGAACCCGCTGAGGTTCCGCCGCGCACACCGACCGTTACGGGTAGCATTGACCGTGAACTCAAGAAGGTAAAATTTCTTGAGTTCTTGGGTGCCCCGGACGTCGTAGCCGCCGAGGCATGGTTGGAGAATTTGGCGATGTGCGTCGCACTTCACGATTATACCTCCCACTTGAAGGTCCGCATGGCGGTCTTTCAACTGAAGGGGAGTTCTCTTCTATGGTGGAAGACGCTCCTGCCACAGTTGAACATGGCCGTCAAAGACGTGTCATGAGGAAATATTCGAGGAACGGTTCTGAGAGAGGTATCTTTTAGAGGAATATATTGAGCGTCAACTCAATGAGCCCAACGCCGTATGACAGGGAGGTCGTACAGTGCTCAAGTACGAGGCACGTTTTATGGCGTTGCTCTGGTATGCTCCGCACCTTAACACTGAGAATCTTAAGGTCATTAGGTTCGTGTTGGGCCTTAACGGTTGCCTGCGTGCAAAGGTTTAAATGTCATGATGCCTCAAACCTTGCACGATGCCGTCCAAAAGGCAGTCGTTTCGGATGAGTTTATCTTCATAGAGATGGCTTCAGAAGCCAAAAAAAAGGTTGGAGGAAGGGTTACGAGCTGTGCCCTTAACCTGGGAGAGTTTGAAACGAGGGTCAACCTGTACGTCACGATATTAGGATCTTATGACATCGTGATTGGTATGGATTGGTTGGAATCCCAGGAGGCGATACTCCACTGTAAAACAGAATGGTTGATCTTGGTCGATGACGAAGGACAGAGACGTGTGATAGTAGGACGAAACCAGGGAGTTTCACTGAGGGTCATCTCTTGCTTACAGTTGCGGAAGAGTATGCGCAATGGGTGCAAACTTTATGCAATCCTCGTGCTAAACAAAAAGGGAGTAGCGGAAGGTCTATAACACCTTCCGATGGTGAAGGAGTTTGCAGACGTATTTCCTGAGGAGTTTCCTGGGATGCCGCCGGAAAGGGAATTGGAGTTACTATAGACCTGAAACCAGGGACCGAACCGATAGCAAGAACACCTTATCGGATGTCGACCTCGGAGTTTCAAGAGTTGAAAAATGCAACTGAAGGAGTTGCTAGACCTGGGACTGATACGTCCTAATGTGTCACCGTGGGGTGCACCGATTATTTCCATATGAAAGAAGGACGGATCATGGAGGATTTGCATTGACTACCGTCAACTGAACAAGGCTGTGATCAAGGATCAGTATCCCTTACCAAGAATTGATGATCTGTTCGATCAAATGAAGGGTGCGACGATGTTCTCCAAGATCGATTTGCGATCAGGGTATCACCAGTTACGGATCAAGGAGGATGACGTCCCTAAGACTACCTTAAAGATGAGACTGGGACATTAAGAGCTTACTGTTTTGCCGTTTGGACTGAAAAACACCCCAGGGGTATTCATGAGTTGGGTGAACGGGGTTTTCCGCGAGTACTGGGACAAGTTCGCCCAAGTATTCATTGACGATATTTTGATCTACTCTCGGACGATAGAGGAGCATGACGAGCAGTTGCACTTGGTACTACAATGTTTATGAGAACACAATTTGTATGGGAACTTGTCCAAATGCTCTTTTTATCAATCGAGGATTCACTACTTAGGGCATGTCATCTCTGACGAAGGTATCGCCGTGGATCCAACCAAGGTTGAGGCTATTATGGAATGGCCGGAACAAACGAATGTCACAGAAGTGCGTAGTTTTATTGGGTTTAGTAGGATACTATCGACGATTTGTCGAGGGATTTTTGAAGATAGCAAATCCGATCACGGAATTGCAGAAGAAAAACAAGAAGTTTGGTTGGACCGAGAAATGCAAGGAAGCATTTCAGAGGCTTAAGGAGTTGTTGACAACATCGCTGATACTAAAGGTCCCTGACATGGACGTGGACTTCTTGGTATGCACTGATGCATCCAAGGAAGGATTAGACAGAATCTTGATGCAAGACGAACGAGTGATTGATTACATTTCGAGAAAGCTGAGAAGACAGGAGGAGAACTACGCGACGCACGATTGGAGTTTTTCGCCATCGTTTATGCCTAGAAGGTTTGGAAACACTACCTTGTTGGATGAAAATTAGAATTAAAGACTGATCATTGTGGGCTGCAACACATTTTCACACAAAGAAACTTGAACGCGTGACAACGACGTTGGTCAGAATTGCTTAGCGAGTACGACTTCGAGATTACTTACATAAAGGGAACAGTGAACCGAGTGGCGGATGCCTTGAGTCGGAGGCCACGCATCTGTTCGGTGTTACCTCTTCAGACAATTCTACGTGAGAAGATTCTCACTTTACCGCATGATGATGACTGGTACAAAGAAGTCGAGAATTTTATCGGACAAAACACAATGATGGTACCGCGACATGAGGGATTTTCTTTTGATAGCGATGGGTTATTGAGGTTTAGAGGTCAGATTTACATACCGCCAAATGACGATTTGAGGATGTTAATCCTGAGCGAGGCTCATAGAGCTGTTTACATGGCTCACCCAGGAGTCACAAAGATGAGGGCAGACCTTAAACCCTTATTCCTCTAGAGGGGAATGAAGGCCGACATAGTCAACTTTGTGGCTAGATGCCTAGAGTGCCAGCAGGTAAAGGCTGAGCATAGACACCCGACCGATTTACTTCAACCACATGCCATTCCAGAATCGAAATGGGAAGTTATTTCGATGGATTTTATAGTTGGATTTCCCCTGACGGCAAGGAGACACGATGCGACATTTTTTTTAGTAGTAGACACTCTGACGAAGAGTGCTCACTTTATTCCTGTGCGTACGACGTATCAGGCACCTGACATAGCGAGAATTTCCATCCGTGAGATAGTGAGGCTGCATGGTGTGCCTAAGAGGATTATATCCGATCTAGGATCGATGTTTACTGGACTATTTTGGACGAGTTTCCAAGAGGCCTTGGGAAACCAACTTAATTTTAGTACTGCGTATCACCCAGAGACTGACGGACAGACTGAACGAACGAACCAACCCTTGGAAGACATGTTGCGCATGTATGTGATGGACCAAAAAAAGTATTGGGAGGAATTCTTGCCTCTAGTAGAGTTCGCTTACAACAACAGTTATCAGAGCACCATAAAGATGGTGCCTTTTGAGTTTCTTTATGGGAGACCATGTCGGATGCCCTTGAGTTGGGATCGACTTGAGGATAGGGTCTTGGTAGGACTAGAAGCGATCCAAGAAATGGAAGAGCAAATGAAAACCATAAGACAAAGGATTAAAGAAGCGCAGGATTGATAGAAGAGTTATGCCGATGCGCACTGAGTCGACCGTAGTTACGAGGTCGGCGATCGAGTCTTCTTGCGGGTTAAACCGCATAAGAGTTCGATCAAGTTTGGAAAGGGAGCTAAACTCTCTCCTAGGTTCGTAGGACCTTTCAAGATTGTGGAGAGAAAGGGGCCCGTGGCCTATCGAATAGCCTTGCCTGATTCTTTGAGGCGTATGCACGATGTTTTTCATGTGTCTGTTCTGAGACATTATATTAGTGATCCTACACACGTGATTGACTTGAGTTCATTGTAGGTATCAGACGAGGGAGCTCTCACGACTGAGCCGGTCTGCATCTTAGATCATCGTGTTCGATAGTTACGACGTCGAACAATAGATCAGGTCAAGGTCCAATGGGACAGTTATAGTCCGCACTCGACGACCTGGGAGGACGCATATGATAGGCGCCAACATTTTCCATTTTTTTGTTTGATTAGATAGACTTATGATGCTGTGATGCTTTTATTTCAGCATTTATACTGAGAAACTTCGGGAGAAAGTTTAGACCAAGAGGGGGTGTATGTAACATCCCGCTCTGGCGCACTGAGAAAACTTATTCTTTGAGGACACTTGCTCGCAAGTGATCTGGACCTTTATGATGTTAAACCATTTATACTTGATTATGATGCGATTAATAGACGACATGATGTTTTACCATTTGATGTAGACAGGGGCTATTGACTCAGTTTTATTGAGTGTGTAGGGGTTTTTGACCTTGAGGATGCAGAGGCATCGATGGAACCCCTTGGACTCTGGATTGAGTCAGGGAGTGTGCTTTTTGGGTTGATTTATTTACTGTGATATTTCATTGAGTTGATGATTTGATGTTGACATGTCCTGACACGATTGTCAATGATGTAGGATGACGATAGCTTGCCGACCAGACTCACATATGGAGTAAAGGGGCCACACACAAGATTCCAGAGAGGTTGAGGGAGAGGGGTGGACAACAGCCCTGTCACCGCCTACTAGCACTCCCGCCATGGCTCAAACTGTAGGTTAATGATTACCTAGTTTAAGAGGATCCACGATGCCGTGAGGGCAGACTGCGACAATCGCTCACGATGATTCTAAGGGGCGCGCAATAAGGTGGGGGCCTTATCCCTTAGAGCCCTTAGTCTCCCACCAGTTCACCTGGTGGAGTGTTGACTCCAGGGGTTATAGATGTCTACCAATCAGTCCAGTCGGCGAGTGGCACCCTTGGAGCACGTGGTGCATCCTGAAGGGCACATCGTGCAAAGGGAACGAGGCGAGTGGCACCCCTGGAGCACATGGTGCATCCTGAAGGGCACATCGCATGGATGTTGATGAAGGAAACAAACCTAAATAGCCCTAAGATAATAACGCCTTAAGAAATCATTAAACAACTTTCCTAACCCCGTGTTGGCCAGTTCAGAATCTAAGTGCTAAGTCTAAAACTTTTAGGGTAAAATTTTAGTCTAACCTTAAGAGCAGACCCTGGAATAAAAATAACAAATTAAACAAAAACCCACCTAAGTAATAGTTGGGTCTTCATAAAATTCTTGGGGCGATGACGAGGGTAAGATTTAAAGTAAATCTAATAGTTTTAAAATTTTACAAAGAAGAATTTAATTCCTAACTTGTGGAAGAATGGCATCACCTATGTAATTTAACATAAAGAAAATTCCCAAAAAAAAACTACGAGCATATTCATATTCATTACTTCCTCTTTATATGCATATGTGAGAATGACATCACCTATGTAGTATAACATAACGAAAATTCCAAAAAAAAAACAAAAAAAAAAAAACTAAGACAATTATCCTCTCATTATCCCTGTCTACATTACTAAACTATCATCCATCACCTTAATCTTCCAGTATCCATTTCCCATTTACATGTCCATTTCACATTATTAAATCACCATCCATCCCCTTAATTTCTCATTTTTCCTCTTTTATGTTATACATCTACATTGCCCATATACATGTTGTCATCACTTTAATCTGTCATTATCCTATATATATGTTAATGATAAATTATAATGATGGATAATGATAAATTACAATGATGAATAACATGCATGTAAATAGGAAAAATAAAAAAATATATATATTATAAACAAATTGTCGTGTATTCCATAATCTCTAATATATAGAATAAAGAAAATTAACGATGGATTCTCTTTCCGCTAATTTATTAGTCCCTACCGCCTCTACCATTAATAAAGAGTTACGAATTTAAAAAAAAAAAATGAAAATATTAATTAGTGCATATACCTTTTTTTGGTTTAAAAAAAAAGAAAAGAGAAGGGATTAATGAAAAAGGGGAAATTAAGTAATAAGGGTTTTGATTAAAACTTGAGTTAAAGGTGAATTAGGGCAAGGGGGAGGTCTCAAAACCCTAGAAAAGAAAGATAAATGAGGAAGGGAAAGGGGGAGTTAGGGGAGGGTTATGCTACCGAAGTGGGAAACTGGACTGATTGCTGGTGAGGAGTTGGGATTTTCTCATCTGGATTAGAGTGGTAGCTCAGCCGTGAAGGCGAGATGGGAAGCTAGGTGTACTATCTGGACTGTGTGTGGTCCCTTTGCGGCTCGGGGGGCTAAGGGGGAAGCAGAGTACCCCTAGCGTTTGGATGGGAGGTACCAGTGTAGTCACTACGGTCGGCTAGCAGGAGCGGCGCGGAGCAGGAGCGACACGGAGCACAGGAGTCATTTGCGGCAAGTGTTGAGGCAACAATATGCTCATGTGTTTGGTAGAGTAGAATGCCTAGTTGTTTACTTCGACGATTATGATGTATAGTAAAGATGTTGCTTCAGCAGTTGTATTTCGTTTTTGTATGTTACAGTGATATTGTTCCTGGAAAACTTTTTTTTGGGTAAGATGTTATGAAATGTTGGTTCTGGCGATCTTGTTTGCTGGATATTTTATGGATTTGAAACTTGAAATGGCAATTTTCGTTGGGCATTCGTTCTGGTATTTTTCTTTTTATTTTATCTTCCGATCATTGATCTGGAAATTTTCGTTTGGCATTCGCTCCGATATATTTCTTTTTATTTTATCTTCCGAGCATTTGATCTGGTGATTTTCGTTTGGCCATTTTCGTTCTGGCATCGATCTGGCTATTTTCGCTCTGCCAGTCGACCTGTCATTTCTGGGTTTTCATTTTGATTTTCCACCAGGTGATTGCCCTTTCGTTGTCCCCTCATTAAAATGATATTTTTCGTGCTCAGCTATAACCCACAACTCTCCTCGCTTTCCCTTGTGGTGGATCCTTGGGACTGCTGTGCATCCTTAGGTCGGAGGGACCGCCAAAATGGGGTGAATAGTCTATAGTCCTGACTATTTGCTGCCCCTTTTAAAGTCACGATTCATTGGGGGACTCGACCCAGAACCCTGTTCCTTCAATTTTCCCCCAAATCTCGTTGAATCCGCAGCGAACCGTGGGCTAGCCATACTGTGTGCATGTGGATCCCAATTTAAGGGGGTAACGCCCGACAGTTGCGGTTTAATTGTTCCCTTAATGGCTGGAGCGTAGACTCACGCCCCCGCGTAGATCCTCTGCCCGTCGCCGATATAATGATAAATATATATCTGGTTATTCTTACTGAAGGTCGTATTAGGTTCTTCATTGATCTTATTCATAAGAGTTTAGTTACCCTGTATCAGTTCGTTAATGATGTGGTTTAAGTGTAAATCCTTCCTTTACTAGTAGTTAATTTCCTTTTATGCTTTGGGGACGTAAATAATTTTATAATGGAATAGGAATAAATATAACCCTGGTCATGATTTTGAACCGTAGGTTTCTGTCGATTCATCAAGTAGATTAAAGCCAGTGTAAGGAAATTCTTATGGTTATCCCACTGGCAATTTATTTTAATAAAACAATAAAGGTAAGGATTGCGTTAGATACAGAATGCATGGTAGATTTTCTGTTCGCCTTTGATGGTCACTTACAACCGCTTATTTCCTCTTACTTAATGGAGCAGCTGCGTTTAACTCCCTGTTCCAGAACGCAATTACAGCTCCAGCCTAGCCGCTGACCACCCAACTCGCCATTTGTCTGCAACGCACTGCACCGGTGTAGCGCACCGCCTTATTTTTGGAGTCTTTTGCTGAATTTTAAAATTAGGCAGAAATCCCCTTAACGCGCATGACTTAGTTCTCCCTGAATCACTTTTCGTAGTAAAATTTCTGACAGCGAGCTATTTAAGCCAGCTTTTATGACGGAGTTTCCCTTACCGGATTCCTTACCTCTACCTGGCCGTAAAAGGTATTAAATGTCTCGTTTTTGCTTAAATTATCTAATGCCCCGTTATTGGCTTATAATTAATTGCCAGATTGTAATGTTATTTAATGCCTGGTTATTTGTGTTATGTTAAATGCCTTGAGGCATTGTTGAGTATTAAAGGTAATATGTTAGTCAAGGTTGTTGTTATTGCCATCGAAATATATGGCTAGTTGGAGCGGGGAAATAAGAAATAAAATGCAATACAAAATGTAATATTAACACGCAATGTTGATATCGTTTCATGGAGAGTATTGCTGAAATGTGATTTCTTGTTATTTTAATGGAAAAATATAAACTGCAATTTAAAATGCCATATTAAAAATGTAGTATTAATATTGTTTTATGGAGAGTTTTACTGTAATGTGGCTTGGTGTTATTTTAAATGGAAATATAAAAAGATATATTAAAAATGCAAAAGTAGTATGGTTTATGGAAAGTTTGGGGTAATGTGACTTTGGTGTTATCTTATTGGCAAGGAATATAGCAATTATAAAGAGGCAATGATTATATTGTTTTATGGTAAGTAGTCATAACTCTTGTATGGATAACATACCAGTAGTGAGGTGATAGATGTTGTATCACAAGGTTAGGATGGTATATTGTGAGGTGGGGTGGTAATGTCATTAAATTTTAGGGGTTGTTAGCATACAAGATGAAATGGGATTATCAACTATTTGCAGAATATGGTAATGAAAAGTTAACTGGTTGTCGTTTTATGGTAATGATATTATGATTCCGTTGTTGATGTTGGAAATTAAAGGGTAAGTTATTATCATTTAAAATGCAATGTCATGGTAATCTAGAAAGCAAGGATATGGTGGTGTTATGGTGAATTTATGGTAATTTCAAAATGATGGATGACCCATAGAATGTAGGGTCCGTGAATCTAAGTGAATTCAATTATTATAATTCAGTAAATGGGGATGGTAGTTAACAATTGTACTTTAATTGAGGCAGGGTTGGTAACTCATCGTTTAATAGAAGTCAAATGGAGTAAACGGTCTGCAATTGTTGTCATTGAGTCTCTCTAGTGGTTGGTCGATGTCGAAGTCCTTCTAACTTGCGTCTTCCATAGAGGTCATGGATGTCAGTTGATTTTGTTGTACTTGGTTGGATGGCCTTGCTCGGTCTGCTTGTATCGGGTGGGATGTAGACACCTCCAGGTAGCCTCAGTATATACGTCTGTGTATGTGATATTTCCTGTGTATAGAATCTAGTGCCGTATCAAGAGTCTCGGGCCCTTTAAAGGCAGGGTTTCCACTCTTGCGACACACCTGACGAAGATTACTAGTTTCTTGTTTGGTGTAGCTGGCTACCGGATCCAAAAGAAAAGTTAATGAGATGGTTAAGTCATGTCTTATCGACATGAATGGACTGAATACTAGGGCAGATTTGAACATCTTGCCTTTAGGTTCTTATGACTATCTAATTGGGATGGATTCGTTGGACCAACATCATGCTATCATAGACTATCATAACAAAGCATTTACTTGCTTGGATGAGGAAGGGAGCCTAAGGAGAGTGCAGGGAATTCACAGGGCAGTAACCATTAGAGAAATTTCAGCATTACAACTGAAGAAATGTTACAGAAAAGGGTGTCAAATATTTGCAGCTCATATGGAAGAGACACCTAAGGATAAGGTGCCAAATGTGGAAGATTATGCAGTCCTAAAAGAGTTTGAATATGTGTTTAGGGAGGTACCAGGACTACCCCCAAAGAGAGATATTGATTTCTCTATAAATTTAATGCCTGGAGCAGCTCCAGTGTCAAAGACTCCTTACAAAATGAGTACACCAGAGCTGAAGGAGTTGCAAATGCAGCTTGATGAAATTTTGAAGAAGGGGTATATACACCCAAGTGTTTCACCTTGGGGTGCCCCAATATTTTTCGTGAAGAATAAACACGGGACATTAAGATTGTGCATTGATTTCAGATAATTGAATAAAGTGACTGTAAAGAACAAGTATCCTCTTCCGATGATTGATGACCTCTTTGATCAATTGAAGGATGCAAAGATATTTTCAAAGATCGATCTTAGGTATGGTTACCATCAAGTGAGGATTAAGGAGGAAGATATCAACAAGACCACCTTCAGGACAAGGTATCGTCATTATGAGTTCACAATGGTTCCATTTGGGTTGTCAAATGCACCATCTGTTTTCATGTGTTTAATGAATGGTGTTTTCCGAGAATATTTAGACAAGTTTGTAATTTTCTTTCTAGATGACATTATTATATATTCTAAGTCAGAAGAAGAGCATGAGCATCATTTGAGAATGGTGTTGCAAGTATTAAGGGAGCATTAGTTGTTTGCCAAGTTGAGCACGTGCTCATTTTATTAGAAGCAAATTCATTATTTGGGACATATCATTTAAAAGGATGGGATGGCAGTGGATCCTTAGAAAATAGAATCCATTAGAGAATGGTCAGCACCAAAGAATCTGATAGAGGTCATATCATTCATGGGCCTTGCAGGCTACTATAGGATTTTTATTGAAGGATTATCAAAGATTGCACACCCAATCACTTTCTTGCAAAGAAAGGGTGTGAAGTTTCAGTGGACATTGGATTGTGAGAAGAGTTTCCAACACTTGAAGAAATTATTAACAAGTGCTCCAATACAAAGGATTTCAAACCCAAATGAAGACTTGATTGTATGCACAAATGCATGTAAATAAGGACTTGGTGGAGTCCTCAGTTAAAATGGGTTTGTTATATGTTTTGAATCAATTAAGTTGAAGGAGCATGAAATACACTATGCCACTCATGATTTGGAGTTGGCAGCCATAGTGCATGCCATGAGGAAATGGATACACTACCTCATGGGGAAAAGGTTTGAGTTGAGAACAGACCATAATGGTATGAAATATTTATTTGATCAACAAACTCTAAATGCTAGGCAAAACAGATGGTTAGAATTTCTAAGTGAATATGACTTTGATATAAATCATATCAAAGGGAAAGAGAACAAAGTGGGTGATGCACTCAACAAGAGAGTGCATGAATTGCATGCTACAACCATTAACATGTACCAATTAGATTTGAAAGACATAATTTTAGAGGTTGCAAAATTAGATCTGCAATATAAGGAATTAGTGGCAAAATTACAAGAAGGTAATTTCTAGCAGAAAATTGAAGATTACAAGCTAGTTAATGATGAAATTCTCATGTACAGGGGAAAAATTTATGTACCAAATTCCCAGGAATTGAAAAATATTATATTGAGGGAAATGAATAATGTACCTTATGTTGGGGATTTAGGATATCAAAAAACTATTGCAGCTGTCAAGAGCCAATATTATTGGCTAGGCATGAAGAAAGAGGTTGCTGATTTTATTGCAAAATGTTTGGAATGCCAAAAGGTAAAGGCTGCACATAGACACCCAACTGGTTTGCTACAACCATTACCCATTCCTGAGTTGAAATGGGAGGTTGTAACAATGGATTTCATTACCAAACTTCCCAGAAAATACAAGAACCATGATTCTATCATGGTAGTGGTGGATAAGCTTGCTAAAGCTGCCCATTTTATTCCAGTTAAGTTCAATCACAAGACAACCAACCTTGCTGATGTTTATATGAGAGAAATTTCTAGATTACATGGAATACCCAAGACAATTGGGTCCGATAGAGATCCGAAATTTACCTCAAAATTTTGGAAAGGATTATTTAATGGATTTGAAACAAATTTGAATTTTAGTACAACTTATCATCTAGAATCAAGTGATTTTAGTACAGAGAGGGTGAATCAAGTGATTGAGGATATGTTGAGGATGTATGTGATGGATAAACCATCAAAATGGGAAGACTACCTACACTTAGTAGAGTTTTCTTATAATAATGGGTACCAAACATCTCTAAAGATGAGCTCGTTTGAGGCACTTTATGGAAGAAAGTGAAACACACCAGTAAGCCAAGATAACCCAACAGATAGAGCAGTGGTTGGGCCAAATTTTCTCAGGGAAATGGAGGATAAAATGATAAAAATAAAACAAAATTTAAAGGCTGCCCAAGACAGGTAGAAAATATATGCTGATAAGGGAAAAACTCACAGGGAATTTAAAGTGGGAGACCATGTATTCTTGAAAGTGAATGCCAAGAGAAGTTCCCTGAAGTTGGGAAATTGTTCAAAGTTGGCAGCTCGCTATTGTGGGCTATTTGAAATCCTAGAGAGGATTGGTCCAATGGATTATATGATTGTATTTCCTGCATCTATGTCTGTTCATAATGTATTCCATGTATCATTTCTCAAGAAATTTATACTTGATGCTAATCATGTTATTGATTGGAATGTGATTCATGTGGAGCAAGAAGGCGCGTTTCAAGTGCATCCGGTACGCATTCTGGACCGGAAAATCAAATAGCTCCGGAATTGAGCCATAGGGATTGTAAAGGTCCAATGGACCTAGTGCAGTCTTGAGGACGCTACATGGGAGCATGAGGATGCAATGTGGGCATAATACCCACATCTTTTTGAGGATTTTTAAAATTTTTGTTGTATGTGTGTACTTAATGAACTGAGAACAATGCATAAATAAGGGGAGGGGAATGTAATATCCCTAGGTCGAACCTAATTGTAAGTGTAAAATGAAAATGTACTTAAGTTGGTGAGTTGTTTGTTATCATTTTTGTATGCACCTTTCATGGCATAGTACGCGCATGTATTGCGCAGTAAAATGATGAAGTGTGCACATTCTAGGATATCACACGCAACATATTAAGTGCACACGATATTGAGGCCATCAAACCTTTGTTTATATGCGTTGTTTTATAGGCTAGTGAGCTAGTTATTATAATCTAGGAGGCTTATGTTTGTATTATGCCAGAGAGCCTAGATGCTAAAGGCCAATGCACCTATTTTTGTATATGTCTCATCATTAATAGAAAATACATTGTTGCGCACAGACCAACCATGATAACGAAGTATGGGGGACTAAACTCCACTAGTGAGAGAAAGGGG
>ML789923.1:268966-285310 GCA_009831015.1 Picea engelmannii | reverse complement strand
ACCCATATTCATGAGTATTAGTCTCAACTGACCAATAATTCTCATGATTTGAATAGTCCACTTAGCACTCATTGCATCGGGTGATGCTCACAGGGGTGAAGAAATGGGATTGAAGCCAACGAAATGAATCGTATAGCATCAATATAATATCTGTTCTAGCAAATTTGGACCTAGAATGGGTCTAATTTGAAGTTACAGTGAAGCCATGACAGATGGAGTGAGATTAGTAAATAAAATTCTCAATTCATGAATTGATTTTGGGTAAATTCGTTTCCAAAAATGTCAACCCACAACGATTTTCTGTTTCAGAGGTTGAATTGGTGTTATCAGGGTGAAAATTGAATGAATTTCATAGTTACAGAATATCTATGGTAAGAATGGTGTAAAAATCCCCAATTTTTGCAGTGGAATTCATGAGGAAATTGATATGCATAAAAATAAGTGTGCTTACTAAAAATGCATGATGCGTAGAAAATATTGTTGTTCTGGTGCGCGCAGTAAAATTTGGCGCCGCACAGAAAAATAGTGGCGTGTTTGTGCGCACGCTAAATTTTGGCGCCGCACGGAAAATATTGGTGTGTGGGTGCGTGCAATAAATTTAGCATTGCGCAGTGTGCATACTCATAAGAAGGCGTGTGCGGTGTGAACACACACATAATAATGGTGCACGAGGTGTATGCATTATTGGCAGAGCGTGGAGGAGTTTGGTTGGTGCACTCAATGTGGGTATATGTTATCACGCGACAATTTAGTTAATGGTGCGCGGTGGGCGCGTATTAAACTTTGGAATGGTTCAACGCATAGAGTGAAATGCGCAAGAAATATCAATGTGTGATACAAAAACTGCGCGCAACAGATAATAGTGCAAGAACCAAAACTGTGCGTGATGGATATTAGCGTGCAACACAAAGGTAGTGCACACCAGTTATTGGCGTGACAAAGAAGTGATGCACAATGGTTATAGGTGCACAAAGCACGATTTACCTTGTGGTGTTGTTGTGCATGATAAATATGGGTGTACAAGTTTAAATTTGTGCTTGAGAAATCGTTTGGATGGTGAACAACAATAAAAAAACCAACGAATTTCTGTGGCATTTTATACTATTTGAACATCATCTTTTTGCAACGCGTTTTTGAGGCCCTTAAGAGAATTTTTAGCTATTGAAAAAAAACAAGAATAGACGAAGGTGCACTTTTTCTCTGCTACTCAAATAAAATAGCTTGGAGAGATCTTTCTAATGGTGTAAACCATTTGTCAAACAAAGCTTTTATGAGAAAGTTACAACACAAACAATGGAGGGTAAATTTTAAGACCCATCTAACTTCCAAGAGCCATAACTTTCTGCTCCGGAATCAGATTGAGGCACAAGAGAAGACAATGGAAATCTATTGAACCATAGAAGATAGTCCCAGAGCTCAATTAAATTTTTGGGCATGTTAAAAATGTTTAATATGGAAGAAAAAGGAAGCTGTAGCAATCCAGACCAAAAACACGAATTGGTTTAGAACTTCATTAGTCTGTAACTAGTAGCCAAGAAAGGAGAAACTTGGACATAATGTCCATAATATGTATATGAATAAACCTAATTGAGATCCTATGAAAAATCCAATGGAGTAGGTGCAAAAATGCATAATTACAATGCAAAGTTGCGCCAAGTTGAAAAATGAACAGAAAAATTAATGGACAAAATTCAAATAACCATAACTTTTTGCTCAAGACTCGAAATTGAGAATGGGAGTAGGAGTTGGAAAGGTCTCAGATAGTGGAATCTAAAAATCCACCTAGAAAATTTATCTGGGCATTTAATTTTTCAGGAAATCAAAATAAAGAGTTATGATATATTATCGAACCAAAATAGTTCATATTTTTCATGAAATTATTGAAACAGTTAGCCTGACAATGTTTTGTTGGCTGCACATTTTGCAGAGTTAAGATTCAAAGGTATTTGAGTGTATTGAAATCATTCATCAGTGACAAAATACAATATGATGATCCCAAGACAATGGGGGAGAACATAAGGCGAGCTAAATGCCTATATGATCAACAAAAATCAAGGGTAACTTTCCAAAAAGCTTGGGAAGACAAAAATAAATTCAAGATGGATCAACGAAAGAAGGGAACTAAGCCACCATTATTCAGAAATAATCCTCATGGACAATCAAATTCTAGAGAAACCATAACGATTGAGGTAGGACGTCAAAGGCCAAGGAAACCACCTATTCAATGTTGGGGTTGTAAAGGAGATCATATGTTCAGATATTGTCCTCACAGAGGTGAAAAGGACAAGACTGTCCACAATGTACAACAAGTTGAAACAATGGAGGACATGGGGAGAAATGTACCAAGGATCTATGCAGCCCTGGACAACAAGCAAGCAGAGTATCAATCACATATGATTGAAGTGGAAGGTATGATTGACAACCAAACCATTGCTATTTTAATTGATTCATGAGCTAATCATAGTTATATAGATCATAAGATGGTGGAAAGTTTTCATTTTCCAAAAAGAAAGCATGGAAAATCTTGGTTGGTGTAGCTGGCTACCAGATCCAAAAGAAAAGTTAATGAGATGGTTAAGTCATGTCTTATCGACATGAATGGACTGAATACTAGGGCAGATTTGAACATCTTTCCTTTAGGTTCTTATGACTATCTAATTGGGATGGATTGGTTGGACCAACATCATGCTATCCTAGACTATCATAACAAAGCATTTACTTGCTTGGATGAGGAAGGGAGCCTAAGGAGAGTGCAGAGAATTCGCAGGGCAATAACCATCAGAGAAATTTTAGCATTACAACTGAAGAAATGTTACAGAAAAGGGTGTCAAATATTTGCAGCTCATATGGAAGAGACACCTAAGGATAAGGTGCCAAATGTGGAAGATTATGAAGTCCTAAAAGAGTTTGAAGATGTGTTTAGGGAGGTACCAGGACTACCCCCAAAGAGAGATATTGATTTCTCTATAAATTTAATGCATGGAGCAGCTCCAGTGTCAAAGACTCCTTACATAATGAGTACACCAGAGCTGAAGGAGTTGCAAATGCAGATTGATGAACTTTTGAAGAAGGGGTATATACACCCAAGTGTTTCACCTTGGGGTACCCCAATCTTGTTCATGAAGAATAAACACAGGACATTAAGATTGTGCATTGATTTCAGACAGTTGAATAAAGTGACTGTAAAGAAAAAGTATCCTCTTCAAAGGATTGATGACCTCTTTGATCAATTGAAGGATGCAAAGATATTTTCAAAGATCGATCTTAGGTCCGGTTACCATCAGGTGAGGATTAAGGAGGAAGATAAAACAAGACCGCCTTCAGGACAAGGTATCATCATTATGAGTTCACAGTGGTTCCATTTGGGGTTGTGAAATGCACCAGTTGTTTTCATGTGTTTAATGAATGGTGTTTTCCGAGAATATTTAGACAAGTTTGTAATTTTCTTTCTAGATGACATTATTATATATTCTAAGTTAGAAGAAGAGCATGAGCATCATTTGAGAATGGTGTTGCAAGTATTAAGGGAGCATCAGTTGTTTTCCAAGTTGAGCAAGTGGTCATTTTATTAGAAGCAAATTCATTATTTGGGACATATCATTTAAAAGGATGGGATGGCGGTGGATCCTTAGAAAATAGAATCCATTAGAGAATGGTCAACACCAAGAATCTGACAGAGGTCATATCATTCATGGGCCTTGCAGGCTACTATAGGATTTTTATTGAAGGATTCTCAAAGATTGCACACCCAATCACTTTCTTGCAAAGAAAGGGTGTGAAGTTTAAGTGGACATTGGATTGTGAGAAGAGTTTCCAACACTTGAAGAAATTATTAACAAGTTCTCCAATACTAAGGATTGCAGACCCAAATGAAGACTTCATTGTATGCACAAATGCATGTAAAGAAGGACTTGGTGGAGTCCTCGGTTAAAATGGGTTTGTTATATGTTTTGAATCAAGGAAGTTGAAGGAGCATGAAATACACTATTCCACTCATGATTTGGAGTTGGCAGCCATAGTGCATGCCATGAGGAAAAGGTTTAAGTTGAGAACAGACCATAATGGTCTGAAATATTTATTTGATCAATAAACTCTAAATGCTAGGAAAAACAGATGGTTAGAATTTCTAAGTGAATATGACTTTGATATAAATCATATCAAAGGGAAAGAGAACAAAGTGGGTGATGCACTCAACATGAGAGTTCATGAATTGCATGCTACAACCATTAGCATGTACCAATTAGATTTGAAAGACATAATTTTAGAGTCTGCAAAATTAGATTTGCAATATAAGGAATTAGTGGCAAAATTACAACAAGGTAATTTGTAGTAGAAAATTGAAGATTACAAGCTAGTTAATGATGGAATTCTCATGTACAGGGGAAAAATTTATGTACCAAATTCCCAGGAATTGAAAAATATTATATTGAGGGAAATGCATAATGTACCTTATGCTGGGGATTTAGGATATTAGAAAACTATTGCAGCTGTCAAGAGCCAATATTATTGGCCAGGCACGAAGAAAGAGGTTGCTGATTTTATTGCAAAATGTTTGGAATGTCAAAAGGTAAAGGCTGTACATAGACACCCAACTGGTTTGCTACAACCATTACCCATTCCTGAGTTGAAATGGGAGGTTGTAACAATGGATTTCATTACCAAACTTCCCAGAACATACAAGCAACATGATTCTATCATGGTAGTGGTGGATAAGCTTACTAAAGATGCCCATTTTATTCCAGTTAAGTTCACTCACAAGACAACCAACCTTTCTGATGTTTATATGAGAGAAATTTCTAGATTACATGGAATACCCAAGACAATTGTGTCTGATTGAGATCCGAAATTTACCTCAAAATTTTGGAAAGGATCATTTAATGGATTTGAAACAAATTTGAATTTTAGTACAACTTATCATCTAGAATCAGATGGACAAATAGAGAGGGTGAATCAAGTGATTGAGGATATGTTGAGGATGTATGTGATGGATAAACCATCAAAATGGGAAGACTACCTACACTTAGTAGAGTTTGCTTATAATAATGGGTACCAAACATCTCTAAATATGAGCTCGTTTGAGGCACTTTATGGAAGAAAGTGAAACACACCAGTAAGCCAAGATAACCCAACAGATAGAGTAGTGGTTGGGCCAGATTTTCTCAGGGAAATGGAGGAGAAAATGATAAAAATAAAACCAAATTTAAAGGCTACCCAAGACAAGTAGAAAATATATGCTGATAAGGGCAGAACTCACAGGGAATTTAAAGTGGGAGACCATGTATTCTTGAAAGTGAACGCCAAGAGAAGTTCCCTGAAGTTGGGAAATTGTTCAAAGTTGGCAGCTCGCTATTGTGGTCCATTTGAAATCCTAGATAGGATTGGTCCAGTGGATTATATGATTGTATTTCCTACATCTATGTCTGTTCATAATGTATTCCATGTATCATTTCTCAAGAAATTTATACTTGATGCTAATCATGTTATTGATTGGAATGTGATTCATGTGGAGCAAGAAGGCGCTTTTCAAGTGCATCCGGTACGCATCCTGGATCGGAAAATCAAATAGCTACGGAATTGAGCCATAGGGCTTGTAAAGGTCTAATGGACCTAGTGCAGTCCTGAGGATGCTACATGGGAGCATGAGGATGCAATGTGGGCAGAATACCCACATCTTTTTGAGGATTTTTAAATTTTTTGCTGTATGTGTGTACTTAATGAACTGAGAACAATGCATAAATAAGGGGAGGGGAATGTAATATCCCTAGGTCGAACCCAATTGTAAGTGTAAAATGAAAATGTACTTAAGTTGGTGAGTTGTTTGTTATCATTTTTGTATGCACCTTTCATGGCATAGTGCGCACATGTATTGCATAGTAAAATGATGAAGTGTGCACATTCTAGAATATCACATGCAACATATTAAGTGCACACGATATTGAGGCCATCAAACCTTTGTGTATATGCGTTGTTTTATAGGCTGGTGAGCTAGTTATTATAAGCTAGGAGGCTTATGTTTGTATTAGGCCAGAGAGCCTAGATGCTAAAGGCCAATGCACCTATTTTTGTATATGTCTCATCATTAATATAAAATACATTGTTGTGCGCAAACCAACCATGATAAAAGAGTATGGGGGACTAAACTCCACTAGTGAGAGAAAGGGGGGGGGATAAAAGTTAAGGAAAAAGGGCTAATGTAGGGAGATTAAGCTAAAAAGGAATATTATATTAATATTTCTTAAAGTATAAAGTATGGGTAATTATTTTATCCTAAGTTCCAAAGTTGGGGACAAGTGGGCCAAAGTAGCTCCCAACATGACAAGTGTCAAGTTGGGGACATGCATACATATTGTTTGGACTTAGTTCATTTCCTAGAATTCTTTCCATCATTCCTCCCATCATTCAGTCATCCAGTCAATCATCCATGAGCATTCACACACCCATTGATCTATCCTTCGTATCTTCATGACTGTACCTGAACATGTATCCCTATCCATATCTATTTGTGTAGTTGGTTAGCTTGGGTGCTGGACTGAAGAAGCGAGTTGTCAGGCCCATGGTATATTGAAGAGGTGGGTTTTTAGGCCCACAATTAATTTCTCTCTGGGTTAGAGAATTGTTGGGAGTTGATTTCTTGAAGGTGCTAAACTGCAACTATAGGGCCCTGAGACTTCCTGTTCGACCTGTTGCTGAAGATCGGAAAGGAAGTGGGGTAGCCAAAGGACTGTTGAGCAGAGACGGGGCACACTTCCTGGGGTGGGACATGCATGTGGGGAATGGGGGACTATAGACTTTTAGTTTTAGTTGGCACCTGTGACAAAGTCTTTCCTGTTGTCTATGAGCCTTTATCTTTGTTAGGAATCCATTTAGCCGGGTGGAGTTTAGCCCCAGCTCGGGGGTGAATCACTGTTGAGAGTGATGAATAGTGTGGTCTAAGGCTGGGAGGTTCGTGGAAGGTTTGTACGCAGTTGGTGATATTCTTACCAAGATAAGTGTCAACTCTGTGACAAATTTACATGCTGCATTGTCATTTATGTGTGTATTTTTATGGGTTATCTTATGAGTTGTTATATCTATCCTTATATTTATGGGTATTTCCCGCATATGATGCATGTATACATTTACTTTTATTTCCATGTGAATCCCTGCATTTACAGATGTATTTGTATGTTTACATTTTATATACATGTTTCCGCAAGAGCTCTGTGTGTATATATATTTTAATTGCATGTAGTGCGAAAAATTTATGTGGCATAGCTCAATTGAGAGCTGGGTATGTTACATTATGTTCCGTAGAGAGAATGAAAGCATTCTCTCATGTAGCGTGGCCCGACATGGGTGGCCGGGGACATTACAAATATTTTTATAGTAATTGTATTCCCTCAACCACTGAAACTCTTGTTCCTCATGCCCAAGTGTGTTTAGCATGTCTCTACAATACAACTCCTTTTTCTTACTTGACATTCTTTTCTTTTCTTTTGTCTTTGGAAATAGGTGGATCTACTGTCAATATTTATAGCTTAACATATTGTTTTTTACTTAATTTCAGCACGTATTTTCATGATAGTTCAATGAACACAAATCTTTCTTTTAATGTTGTTGCTTGCATGATATTTGAATTTATTGCAAGGTTTACAGATGTTTCACGAATTTAATAACATTATTATGTTTACACAAGTGGAAGCTGATGTAGTGGGGACAATAAATGTGATGGGAAGTGGTGATGGGATGTTATAGTAGATAAAAAATGTTAATTGTGAGAGTGTAATATGAGGGATGGAAAGTGAAAAATGTAGAACGTGAGAATGTGGACCTGCGAACACAGACACAGAGAAAAATAAGGAGATCCACATTGAAACTAGAAATGTGGCTAAGTATGGGAGATGGTCATTTTGTGGATTGAAGAAGTAGAGGCTGCATTTTGGAGAATATGAGACTTCAGACCTATGGACCTAGATACTTGAGGAAAGGTTATTGGATGGTAAGTGGCCCTGCATTTGATTTTTATGAAAAGTGGTTAAGTCTTGAAAAGTGAAAAAGGTACAATTTGGGGAACAAAAAAAATGGTAAGTGAATTTTGAAGGATGCATGATTGTGGACTTTGGATATGTAGACCTATATAAATGTGGTTCCAAAACTTGTTCTACCCCTACTTCACATTGCTTGAATTTGGCTAAGTGTTGGAAAAATTTTGATAAAGGAGAAAAATACTAAAGGGGAAAAAACAATTGAAGAATATTATGGATAGTTAAATGAAAGCACACATTTTATCATGAATGAGGATCAAAAGTACCATGGTATAGGAAATACTAAAGGTTAGAGTACCAAGAGTCATCATTAGATGGGACAACAAGTATTTCATTAGCACTTGCAAACAATTCGTTTTACCATCCAGAATCACCTAAACTTGAAAATTCTTGATATTCTGCAACCAATTAATTTACACAATCCTTGAATCCTAACTATTTTTAAAGGTTTTCAAGATAAAATTCTTGGACAAAAATGATCCAATTTCTCCTTCTCTCTCCTAGCTCTTGTTGTGTAAAAAATGAGCTTGCAATAGCATGAGGCACTATGAATTTAGTATGATTTTTAAGAATGTATAATCTAAATTAATTAAAAACTTTATACATAGCGTAGGCCTGCTTGTCAATGGCATGGTGGTTCATTTCTTCCCCTTGTAAGTTGGTACTCATGAAATAAATAGGAGCTTCATTTTTATCATCATCCTTTTGAGTAAGGATGACTACCAAAGGTTGGTCATTGAAAAATGTGTAAAGGATAAATCTTTGTTGAAATCAAGATTGCGTAAAATAGGTGCTTGAGAGATATCGGTCTTAATTTTCTCAAAGTATTCCTTTTTTTATTTATTGCATTTAAACTCAACATCTTTACAGATCATTTTTTGCAAGGGTTTAATTGTTTCAACAAAATTGGGTATGAATTTCCTAACGAAGTTAATCTTTCCAAAAAATGATTGCATGGTTTTCTTATTATGTGGGAAGGGTAGTTGGTAAATCAATTTTACCTTATCTGGATCAATATTTATACCATCCTTTCATATAATGTGACCCAAAACTTTCCCTTCAGTTACACAAAAAATGGTCTTCTTTGGGTTAAGGGAAATACTGTATTTTCTACATCTTTCAAAAACTTTTCGTTAGTTGAAGAATGTGATCTGATCTGTTTTTTGCATAAACAATTAAATCATCAAGATATACCATGACACATATGTTTATCACCCCCCTAAAACAAACAACCATGGCTAATTTAAATGTGTCTCCTGCGTTAATGAAGCCAAAAGGCATGTGTTTGTATGCAAAAGTACCCCACTTAGTATGAATAATAGTTTTCAGTTGATCCTCTTTTGAAACTAAAACCTGATTATATCTTGAGAAACCGTCAAGAAGTGAGTACATCTTAGATTCAAAAACAATTTGTAGGAGTTTTTCCATTGGAGGGATGAGGTAATTCATCTTTTTTATATTCTTTATTCAAATTGTGAAAACTGACACAATGAAAAATCTCACCTATCATTTTATTTATTAGCTCCAAGTTTTCCACCCATGCAGAATGCCTTACTTGAAAAATGATTTTAGCATACAACATTTTCTTAAGTTCCTTTTGCATTAAGGGTTCGACTGAAGGATTGAACTTTTGTAATTTCTATTGAAACGATATGACATCATTCTTGAGGGGTATCTTATGTTGTGATTCTCGTGTCATAAGTTTTAAGGTCTTGGTAGGACCATGCAAAAATTATTAGTATTATTTGAACAAATTTACATAATCTCTTCTGTCATTTGAAGGTATTTATTTTCCAAGATTGATGTTCCTTGGGTTTTCAACAGTTCCTAGATTGATGACTTCATAGGCTAGACTAGAACTCCCAATTTTTACATTTAATGGGACTTTGAATTTGTCTTGTAGGTCAAATAGATTTTCAAGGTTGATTACCCCTTTGGGAATGGCATGTAATATAGGTCTCCCAATTTTTGTATTCTCTTTATCTTTTGAACCCTCAAACTCCCATTCAATCAAAATTGTCTAAAATTATTTAGCATCAATAGCAAGATTCCTAAAATTTTCTTCCCTGGTTAGAAATTCTATTATTTGTTCATCTCCTTCAAACACTCTCCAATTTATGTCATTATCAAGGACAAATGGTTTATAGAAAAACTCAATGGTGATCCTAGTGGCTTTGTATTCTTCTAACGATAATAGTCTAGAGGATTTTGTAGCTAATAAATTATCCAACAGATTTTGGGAGTCAGGTACAACAATGATGTTGAAAGCAATAAAATTTTCTATCAACATGTGTACTTCTTGTTTATAATTATTGAGCTGTGGTGAGTTACAATGTATAGTATTCCCGATCTGTCTTACAATAATTTCATAATCTTCAAAAACTTTGAGCTGCTTGATATTCAAATCAATATCATTTTTTAGACCTTGAACCAAAGCTTCATATTTTGCAGTATTATTCATGCACTCAAATTCTAGCTTATAAGAAAATAAATTCCATTTAACATTTGTATATACAAAATCACACTCAACCCTTGATCCTTCTTGAGACTTAGATCCATCAAAGAAAAGTGTCCAAGTTTCAGGAAAAAAATGAAGTACTATTTTTATTTTTTTATTTTTTTATTTTTTAGATTTTCTTCTAAAACATTAGCTGCAAAACATTCATTGGGGCTATTGCATATTTCTGATAAGATCTCATCCTTCGACATAAATAATTCTGACTTATTTGAAATTGATATTCCATATGTTAAGGCTATGAAAATATTGAAATATGAATCAAGTGAATAATTTTCGAGGATAGGGAATTCAGATGAGTATGGTTCATTAGTTTCCTCCAAATCAGTCATAGTATGTTTAAAATAGTTTTCTCTATTAATTCTCTATTTTTTGGGGTTGACATTCCAAGGTAACCACAAGTGAGAAAAATCCAAGTAAAAATATCCTTGGAGTTTATGTGACTATTCTCGAATGATTAGAAGACCACATGCCTCATGGATATCCACAACAATTATGTCAATGACTTGATAAATCTTTGGATTCAAAGAAATACTAATAAGAAGATATTTCAATTCTACTATGACCTTTAATTATGATATGTCTAATTGAATGATATGGGTTGAGGTCTTGGTGGGAGTTGCATTCATTTTTTTATAGAAAGAGTACGACATGAAATTTGAGGATCCTCTAGAGTCTACTAAATAGTTATGTAGCTTACGGTTGAATATCTCAAAAATTAGCAAGAAATGAGGTGTTATGGCTTGGATTTGTTCTCTGTTTATGTTGTATTTACTACTGATTTTTGAGGTTAACCTAAATTGGCTATGTTTATGTTCAGGTCAGGAGGTACCTCCTGAGCCTTTTATTCCTTAAAATATCCGAGAAACAAAGTCTTATGTTGAGATATTTTGCAGAGATCCATATCCGAAATGTTTACTTTAATTATTTTCAAATATTCAACCACATTGCATTCCATATGTTCAAACTTTTGATCTATATATTTGGGTAGAGAAAAAAATGAAAGAGTGGGTTTAACTAGAGGTACATGTGTCCATGGTTTCTTAGGGGTTTGAGATATACTGGGATGGAAGTGGGAGACAATGCCTTTTCTTCTAGTTTGAACAACCAAGGTTTCATCAATCACATCCTCTTCTTTAGTCATGTTTACCCTTGACATCATATCCCATAATACCACAACTTCTTCTCCAGGATGTTTAGAATATACTTCATGTTCATCCCCTAGTTCTTGATCATTGGTTTTATCCATTAGGGCACATCCATCTAGAAAACTATTTGGCATTAAGTTCATAACATTTATCCATTATGGGCAAGTTTTCTCAGAATGGTTGGCTTGATGGTAATTGAAAAAATTATTTGAAGCTACTTCTCCTAAATTAATACTCAAGTTAGTTGGAGAAGGTTCAATAGCCTTGAAAGGAGTAGGTATTTTAAAGAAAGGTCTGTACGGTATTTGAGTGGATGAACCTTCTCCTACATTCCTTTTCATGTCCACTATCTCATTAGAGTTTTTTAATCATCCTTTGTAAACTCTCCATATCAATTGTATCCTTTTCATTGCTTTCAAGAGGTTGTTTACCTTTTGGTATTGAAAACAAAATGCCCCTTTGGGTTGTATTGTTTCATTTTTTCCTAATGAAATATGACTCTCCTTGCAACCTTTCATTTCAATTTTTTTTTTTTTTGTATTCCTCAAAATTAGCAGCCAAGGTACCCTTATTTTCCCCTTTGATAAACATAGATATTGATGCTAGAATGGATTTAGCATAAAATTCAATTTGTAACTCTTGAGCAGGGGTTGTTCCATGATGAAATGTGTTTAGGATTGTAGTAAAATGTTGATTGAAATCCTCGACCTTTTCGTTGGGTCCCATGGTAGCAGTGAATAACTCAGCCATCGATGCCCCAATTGTAGTTTCTTCTTTGCATTAATCTAAGAAATCCTTTTAGAACTTAGTCCAATTGGCTACAAATTGAATAGGAAGATTGAAATACCAAGCATATGATGATTTCTCAAAGGTTTAAGAGAAAATATGACAGACCACATCCTGATGATGGATGTTCATCAACCTAATAGTGAGAATAAACTTCTTAATATGATCTTCGGGAGATCCACATGTTTTTGGATCATACTTTGGAATTAATTTTTTTGGATGCTTGGGTAAGTGGTGAAGCAAACCAGGTAATGTTAAAACATCCCTGGCCAGCCAGGGTTGGTTGTTATTGTTGTTCTTATGTTCCATGTTATCAATGTATCTTTTTGAAGCCTTTGATTCTAGTTCTAATTCTTCCTCTTCAGGCTAATATTAACCCTAATTATCATAATAATTACTTACTTGAGGAGTTTCAACACATATAATTATAATAAAGTATATCTTTCTACGAATATTGAAATGAAAAAAGACAAGAAAATATAGAACACATGAACTTGAAGGGAATAGGCCAAGTGAATATTAATTTGGAAAACAAGTTACAAGAACTTACAAGCCATGTATGATGCTGCAACACCTTCTCCAAGTTATCCTCATTCAAACCTTGCATGAAAGTCTTGGGATCAAAATACTAATGCTTCAATGGATTTCCTTCTCTTAGGATCAAAGGTTTGACACTTGAAATCTCCCCCCCTTCACCTTGGAAATGCCTTCAATTTATATGATTGGAAGGCTTAACTACCATGATATAATAAAGGAAATGGTTGAGGATATGTCTCAATTATTTGGGATTTTATCCTAATATGATTCCATAGTATAGGATTCGACCCAAAACAACCTCCTCCTTAAAGAGTTGTCCCTTAAGAATAGTTGATGTACACCCTCTTTTCCTCTAACCTCATTGGCGCCCCCTTAGAGTGAGAGACAAAGTGCCAATGTCACCCCCTAAGAAAGGAAGGGGGAGCAATGGAACTCCCTCAACATGAGTAGGGGAGTGCCACCCTTCTAAAATGCCCCAAAATGGTCAAAATTTTCAAGAAAAAGGTGTGGTTCCAGACCCCAAATGGTTGGTTTTCTATTCCAAATTGACCTAGGGATTGTGAAAAATGCATTTCATGGTGTCAACGGGTTTCAACACTTAGCAAAGTGAATGTGACACTTGGTAAGGTACATACGACACTTGAGGCAGTGCATGTGACACTTAGCAAGGTGTATACATCACTTTGCGACACTTGCGACACTTAGGGTGCAAAACTTAAGTGTGACATTTTGATGTGTAACAGATGCCCCCTAAAGTGTGAGGTCAAAAGAGAAATTGATGGATGAAACACTTTACAAATTATTAAATGCAAGGGTCTTGGGAGTAGGAGAACTGATAGAAGCTGCAAACAATCATCAATCAATATACATATATGTTTCATTTATGAGGAAGGCATACCTATGTTCAGAATACGAGTTGACTCAAAGCATGGTCACCGACCAGTACACTGTAAATCCATGAGAATACTAACTAAGGATATGAACACCAGAGATACAATGTGGATCCATACCTCCATGAAATGAACTGATCGCATCCATAGAAAATACATAGTGGAGATACGAGAAGACAAAACATAGCCGCGAATCAATACAATGTGGATCTATGTGACATTATATATATCTGTAAGATTTCCAGCATGGAGATTGTACTGAAATATTTTACATGCTCAAATTATCTCCATCGCATCCTGGGAAAAACACATAACAAAGTGAGCACCTAACCTAGGGTCTTCGTCCCGATCCCTAAACGGTACGAATCTAGCCATGTGAATAGATGAATTGATGTCGAACATGGTAGAAACCACTTGATTACTGGTCATTGAGATATGCCTTTAACAAATGCGAGGGAAATCACCAATGATGAAAATAATTCCCAAGGTACCTTTAGTACATTCGAACGAATGTGAATAAATGAGCTGAGGTGGAACATTCGTGGAATCATTCGATCAAAGGTCAATGGTGTAAACCTACCGTCGAAAGCGAGGAGGCCTAACATTGAGACATGCACGTCCCAATGTACTAACTGGTTTCTAAGTCTAATTCCTGGATAATGTGTTGAAGTTGACAGTAACAAACTCATTGAAGGAGGGCCATGATGTATCTCTCATCATCGACACAAAAATGACACAAGAAAGTGATGTAAGATGACATATTAAATGAGTATGGATTGACAGAGGAAATGGAAACTGGTAATATTGCAAATGGGATGGTTTGAAGTGAAACTTCCCTTGAACATAGTGAGGCATGACACAAGACTTGGAAACTTTGACTCAATGAGTACCAAGAACATAATGTGACAATAATAAGAACACTCTTTGACTAGAATGTAAAAGTATAACGACACATGAAATTGGTATGACTCAAAGACAAGAAGATTACCCAACTATAAGGTGAGACACAAACATGTGCCATGTTCAAGGGAAACAATAATAGTTGCCATAATGGATTCCAAAAAACTTGACCCACTTCCTTCAATTCCCCCCCCACCATGATTGGTGAGTACCTTTTTGTTTTTTAACAAGCTTGAAGAGGATAACATGTGATCGGTATGAATCACCTTCGATGAGTCCCTCTTCCAATGTTTAACGAACCATAAGAAGTAAGGATTCATTTCTGTATGGGTCTTAGAGATTGGACTCACATAGGTCCTTCAATGCATAATTTTATGATCCCAAATAAGGTAAACTTGGTGGTTTTTCACATTTATAGAGTTTGAAAAGAACTTAAAGACGACTCCATGGGTGTATTTTTCATAAATTTAGTATCCCAAGCTCGAAAAAAGTGTAAAACAATACAAGGGAGAACTCTTCTAGTCATGTTTGACTAGAGTATTCCTTTTTCGTAATTAGTCTTGCGAGGCTGAAAAAGAGATAAAATACCACTCGAAAGACGCCCTTTAAAACCTTTTAATGAGTCTGAAAGGAAACAAGATCACTCGAAAATCATTTCATGTTTAGGGAGTCTAAAAAGAGATAAAAGGAGACTCAAAATATTTACTTTTTTTGTATATATTTTACGAGTCAAAAAAAGAGATAAAATTATACTTGGTAACCTATTCTCATGTATTAACGATCACGATAAAGAACAAAGACTGAGCTCGGTAACCTATTCTCATGTATTTATGAGCATGAGAAATAAAAAATGTTCGACAACACAGGTATTCTAACAGAGGATGAACACCTTCAGTAACCACTCACATAACCAAATCAAAGATCAACACACTGATGTTTTCACATGGTAAAACCCTACGGGGAAACATACATGACCCCAACCAATGTGGCCACTTGGAGAAGTTTATTAATGAAAAGAAAAAGATTACAGAGAGATTTTACAAGAGAGTTTCTCACAATCGATCATCGACAAATGACCCTCCATGCTCTTTAAATAGATATCATGGACCAATCAGGTGTTAAGCCACAGATCAATGGCCATTAAGATTGAGTAGAGTAAGAATTGTTGGATCACTCTATGTTGGGAACATATCGTGACTGTTCAATTTACTAACTACAAATGCATACTAATGCATACTAAAGAAACACACTAGAAAACACACTTTTACCTAACGACACAATAGATCAAGTAGATATTAACTAAATCCTAAGTGTATAAATATCCTAACATCCCCCCTTAATAACAACTTGGGATAGGATTGAAGGATTTACAATAGTGACACAATAGGAGAAGGAAGGAGGCATTTGTTGATTAAGGTTGGTTGTCATTGATGTCAACCCTTGAAGAAAGACCCGTAGCACAAAGTTTTGGGTAATGGACCCAATAGTGTTTGATGTAAATATGACTCATTATTGTTTTTTCATGGTTGATAAGAAGTAAATAT
>ML789923.1:232456-257111 GCA_009831015.1 Picea engelmannii | reverse complement strand
ACGATGTCTTTCTCTCATTTAGATCTGAGAGTCTAGCTTGATCTCCCGTCATGTGCCTGGAAGCTCCACTGTCGATTATCCACATATCGTCTTCAATTGTCCTGGTAAGTGTTGAGTAATGTAAGAGACTGATTGTTTCGCACATGTCTTCGGTTGACTGATAACTGGTCATGCCTTGATCCAAAACTTCAACTGCGTCTTTTCTCTCTTCTGAGAAAGTCAATAGGTGCGCTGAGTTAGGGCACATCTGGATCTCTTCTCCTTGAGTGAGATGCTCCATCACAAGGTGCCAGATCTGAGAATTAGGGTTTCTACAACTGCTACTGCTAGTAACCCTAGCTGCAGTTCTTTGGAAGCTGCTCCTGCTAGTAACCCTAGCGGTAGTTCCTCAATGAGCTCAATACCTAGCGGTTATGTTTCCTTCCAACATTTTAGGTTGACTGAAGGGTGTGTGGGCCCATAGCCTGTTAGAATATAAAGGATTGTGTGCTCATTTTACCATGACGATACCCTCGTCTCCCAACCACAGGTCGAAACCTCCCTCCGAGCACCTTAACCTTGACTGAGAAGAGAATTCTGGATGCAATCTATAGCCAAGAGAGGCTAAATGCACCAAGCAAAAGAATAGAAACAAAACTGAACAGATGATCCCACCCAGAACTAGCGCACCACTTTCCCCAGAGACCTGCGCACAAAACTGTCAACTACAGTGCGCACAACTGGCTCTGTAATTCTGAGAGTGTGTAATAATGAAACTGGCGCCCTGTATTTATAGTGGACTAGCCAGTCTAACTGGGGCCGACCTGACCAGTCTAACTGGGCCGACTTCTCTTTCTGGGCATCAATAAATTCAATATAAATATATATGTTCAGCCGACAACCTGTCTAGGGTTTTCTTCAATTCTTTGCTTCCTTCCAGAGGATTCTAATCTCGTCATAGGTCATCATGGACTTCATACCTCCCAAAGCTACCATAATATTAACACCAGCCAACGTGACCACTTGGACCAGTTTATTAATGCAAAGAAAAAGATTACAGAGAGATTTTACAAGAGAGTTTCTCACAACCGATCAGCGACAAATGACCCTCCATGCTATTTAAATAGAGATCATGGAACAATCGGGTGTTAAGCCACAGATCAATGGTTGTTAAGATCGAAGAGATTATGAACCATCAGATCACTCTATGTCGGGAACATATCATGACCGTTGGATTTCCTAACTACAAATGCATACTAATGCATACTAAATAAACACACTAGAAAACACACTTTTACCTAACAACATAATAGACCAAGTAGATCTTAAATAACTTCTAAGTGTCTAAATATCCTAACAAGAAATAATGAGCTCGTTCTAGAAAATATTATTACATTACGATGGGAACGACCCTCAAATGAGGATCACTCCTAACAATGTATCTCTCTAGAGGTATTGTTCCCCCAACTTGCGTGGTAGAATCTAGTGGTTTCATTCCAACATGATGTCTAGAGGCTAGATACCTTCCCCCCAAGCATCGTTTCATTCACCGAATCTTCTCCTATCGTTAATTTCTATACCCAATAGACTCCTGGTTACCAATAGGAAAATGTTCAGCAGAGAGGAAGGAAGAAAGAGAATCAACCGACCTAGGTGGATGAAATGAAGGTTTAGTTATGAGATCTAGTGAAAGCTTCGACTCAACAAGAGAGGCAATTGTTTCATTTTTTAACGAGCTTGATACAGGAAAAGAAACTATGCTCATAACCTCTGGGTTCTATTCCTAGACCTCTGCTTCATTTTTTAATGAGCTTGACACATAAACAAGAACTTTGGTCGACTCTGGTTTCTTTTTTTAACGAGCTTGGAACCTAAAATAAAACTATGCTCATAAGCGTCTGTTTCATTTTTTAATGAACTTGAAACATGAAAATAGCTATTCTCGTTAATACTAGGGGATACCAAAGGATCAAGTGATTCGAGGGATTGCCACACCTGAGTAGAAATCATATTTAGTGTGGAAACCTGCGGAGTGTCAGGAGAGGGTAAAGGAAAAAACCCCATGAGAGAGAAATCCTTAAGGAGACCTACCCCTACACTCTCAAGAATAGATTGTCTTAGAAAATGGACATTATTCATTGCAGAACTGTGGAGATCTGGAGTTATATAGTCAAGTTGATAAACAATTACAATTTTCCCTTGATGGGGAAATCATAAAAGATGAAACACTGAAGATGCAACGATAATCATCAGATAGAACAAGCTATGACCAAGTAAAAAATTATAATCCAGGGGTGCGTCAACCACTTCGATATTGACCGAAACAGTTTTACCCTTCAAGTTCACAATGAAATATTGCAAGAGTCTGTGAGGTTGAAAACCACGTCCATCAAATGATTTCAGGGTGGTAGGATACTGGCTAAGTTTAGGAGAACCAATGGATTTCCAACAAGACAAAGACATGACACAGGTGGAGGCTCCTTCATCCAAAACATTGCGATGGATGTTCTTTCTACCAACCAAAATTTGAATTTGGAATGCTAGGTGGTGTGAGAGCTTCTCCTTAACATAGTCCATATTAAACATAATCATATTTGATTTCTCAAGATCCATAGCCCCAATAGCCTACAACAGGGTTCTACGTTGACTTGGACAGTTCTGTAGAAATTCGAGAGATGACATAGCACAAATCACTTGCACCAAATCTTCAACAATATTGTAGTTTTGGGCAGTGCAGGAACTTGGATTAAATGTCTCCTTTCAGATTGTTCCCTTGGGAGGGTGTAACAATGCATCAGAAATTGGCTTCTCAATATGAATATGAGTAGAATTTGGAGGATGAGTGGATGTGGAGGGATGATCGATAGCCTTTCCATTAGCATTATTACCTAGAGTAGGGTGATAAGTATTTGCTTGAGTCATTACATTAACCACCTTAAACATATAAACCTCAAATGCACTTGAGGAAGCATCCCCATGGTGGGAATGACCTACGTTTCCCCCTTGCAGAGGGGTGGGATTTTTGGCAACCAGATGTTGCTACTGAATCGGGAAAGGGTTAGTTAACAATGTAGGTTGAGAGGTACCCTTTAGAAATTTAGCGAATTCCTCATGATGAAGGAAGTCTTTCGTGTAGTGGTCTTCCTAAAAAATCATACAAGGAAACTTAGCCTTTCTATTCGGTTGAGTATCAATAGTCTTTGTAGTATCCTGCTGATTAAAAGGTTTCTTGGATTTACCCTTGTTTTTCTTCTTACCTCTTGGTTGATGTGATGAAGTGGAGTGGACCGCATTCACCTCAGAGATTTGAGTAGGATAAGAAGTAGTTTTGGTGCGTGGAACAAAACTTGGTTTTGGAGCATGTCTTGTCAGATCATTCGATTGGAGAGGAGCATTAGGGATCAAATCGTAAAGTGTGCTAGATTGGGAATACATGAAGTCCAAATATTGAGCATGGATGATATCTTTCTCCTGAGTAACAACATCTCCCATAACAACATATTTGGTGATGGGTGGCAAGAGTGACTTTGTAAACCAATATGCGAGAATTTGGTCTGGAATTGGAGCTTTAATCAACCGTCTCCGTCACCTCCACTCATGAATATGATTATAGATGTGGGTGGAAGAGGATTTCTGGAGTGAGGTCAAAATATCTGTACCAGTCTCATACTATATAGGAAACTAGAAATGCATCAGAAAATCCATGGCAAGATAATTAAAGTCCATAAAGGAGTTACACGGTAGCTCAATATACCATTTGGATGCTGCACCTGCAAGTGTTCTCTGAAAAATCCTCAGAGGAATGGAATCATCCATCAAAGAGTTGGAATACCACCATAAATGGAAAGTCATAATATGATTTTTAGGATCTTCCCTAGGTTTTTTGTCAAATTTCGGGATGTCAAACGATAATTTGGTAGGGATGGCGGTAAAAAATGGGGCATGTTGAATGGGATCATTTTTGAAACACGACATATTTGACAGATCTAACATAGTAAAAAATAGAAGCTGTCGGTTATCATGTGTATACTGGTGGTAACCATGTTGCATGGAAACACCAGTAGGACCATATCCAAGTTGCGGCGAGATGGAAAAACTACATGGTCCTTCCATGTACGGTGGTTTCCCAGGTTGTCCACCCATGAAAAGTAGTTGTCCTGATTTTCCACTCATCGAGGGTGGCTATCCTATTTGTCCACCCATGTACTATGATTGAACAGATGGACCTCCTACATACTGATATTGACCTGATGGTTCTCCCATGTATTGCGGTTGGCCCAAGCAACTTACCGTATATTTTGTTTGAAGGGAATGTTGCATTGGAATCAAGGGTTTTACAGATTGATAGGGAAAATTTTCTTGCTGAGGAATGCTCACCAGATTAGGTTAACCCCACAAAGGATTAACAACTCCTGGAAATGGCTATCCATGATACATGCTAGTGGTATTAGGGATAGAAGGACTTGCAGGAGCGACTTGTCCCCAGGCTAGTTGATGTTGTAACCACATAGGTTCCCCCAATAAAACTTTTCCCTCCAACTGAAGGTTTCCCCCAATATAAAGGTTGGCCTCCCATTGAATATTGACCTCCAATGTAGGGTTTACTATTATGAAAAGGTTGGGATGGAGGCTGAGTAGCTTGTGTAACCATGGTTGCATGAACGACTTGACTACCGACCATCTGACCGATGGTATGACCAAGTAAAGCACTTAGTGTGTGCATGTGTGGAAATTGTGAAGAATGAATATTACTTGACCCATGTGTGAAGGGAGATGTATTCACAAGTGGTGGTGTCAGGGTTACCTGAGTCACCGATGTTCCAAACAAAGAAGAAGCACCAGAAGTATCAACTACATGAGTTGTGGATAAAGATAAATTCCCAAGTACTTCAGGAAAACCAAAAGATGAGGGGTTCATGCCAAAATATTGTGTAGTGGTTGAACCGGGTGGTAAATTTTAAGAATAATAGGAATCAATATATATCATGGATGTTGGATCAGTGAGTGGTAGGTTGAGTGGATCAGTAAAAAGAGGATTCATGCAAGATGAAAGGATTTATACGAAGTTTGTGAATTGTTCTTCTATGCGTTGGTCACTTCCAGGAGCTACACTCTTGGTTTCAGAAGTTTGATCTTTGATCATTCCCTCATAAGAAACATTAGGTTGAGGTTACTGAAATTCAGGATCCATACCTTGTATACTGTGAGATATTCAATCCTAAGGCTGACTACGAAATTCAAAGAAACACACTCCTAAGAAAACTAAAAGTAATAAACCAAGCAACAATAGGTTCATGGATCTTCCAAAGATGGGATGTTAATCCATTAATGAAGAAATGAGAAGGAGTTATCCTGACCTCCATGTAACAACCCTTCTCGGTGAAAGCAACCCTCGCTTTCGTGGGATCACCCTCCAATAGTACTGAGAGTGTGATACTATGTTTTCCTTAGGTACCTTGGAAATCCCCCCACAGTCACCTATGTAGATACCTAGGAAAGACCACTAAGGTTACCAACTCGCAGTCAGCCTCCGGGCGGGTACAGTCGAAAGTTGGGACCGAACGTATGGGAAAGATATCAAAGTATGGAATTTTTCTAGAGGACTGGAGACAAGTGGAACGGTAAAACTCCTGAGGACCTCGAATGGATTCGAGATTCACAAAGCACCGAGACCAAGTGAAACCAGTGACACTTCAAGACAAACCTCCAATATACGATCAATTCACTACGATTTTTCAAGCTTTGGAGGGGTAATCTCCACTGTTATTCCACACACAACCTCATTTTTGTCCCTTGTGTGAGAGGTTGTTCTCGGCTATGCTTATACAAAAGTTGGATTTTTTCACTCTTTAGTGTTCTACAATTTGTTTAGCAGTCTTGGATGGTTTACTCACTTTTTCTAGTCCAAAGACCCTAATCTTGTGCTACTGTTGGTGTGCTAAAAACCAAAAATGTCAAGTGTATTTTATTAGCGTGTGGTTGATTTTAATGGATTTTACTCAAAAGGTTCATGAAGATGAAAATGATGATGTGTGAGACTTGACTCCAATATAATGCAAAAGAATGACATGCAATTCTTTCTTTTCGATGAATTATATGTATGGGAAGGAGAGGAGTTCTATTCTTCTTAACACAAGCAAGTACTCAAATTTTATGCAAATTTTCAATTTATAGAGAAAGATGATTCAAAACTACCAAGAAAATGTTTATGAAATCCAAATGCATATGAAAAACTATCTCTTTTCAAGCGTGTACCAATTTTGTTTTCCAAAATGCAAAAAATTCTTTGTTCGATTATGTATGCAATGAGATATGCAAGATTTTCTGCTTCTTAACTTTCCAGTGAAATGAAAGAGATCAATGTTTGACACAAAGAAATAAGAGGCAACAAGAAACCAAACAAAGTGCACTAAAACAATGATGGGAACTGAAAGAATCCAAATGTGAGATAAATTGTTCAATCAAGGACTCAAAATATGTAAAGGAGAAGGAAGACAATCACTCTTGAAAAATCCCAAAAAATGAGTATCAAGAATCAATATTCAAGGCTGGGTTTCGGTAAACAAGAGAGTCCTAATCATTCAGAAAGCGATATGTTTCAGTGAAGAAAAAAAGGGTTCAATACCAAACAACATTTTCAAGCTCTAATTGATGAAAACTTCTAAACAATCAAACAATCTGAAAACTTTGCGAGACGAAGATCTACCAAGGGATATTATTAACCCAAGGTGACCAAACAATTTCAAAACTAGGAGAAGTTTGAAAACTCAAATAAGGAAATGAAATGAGTGATGAATGCTAATTTCTAAATCAAAACATAGTCAAAGACAAACCAAAAGACTCTGGGCTAAAATCCTCTTAACAACATACTGAGAAAAACAAAGCAGAACCTCATGGATCCACCTAAAAAGAGAGACTGGCGCCCATGTTACTAAGGGAACAAAGTGCTATGGCACTCCCTAAGAGACCAAGGGGGAGCACCAATCAGGCCAGTGGCGCTCTGGTAGCCACTACAGGGGAGTGTTGGTCCTGAAAATTCTCAAAATGGCTTCCAAAATCTAAAACTCAGCAAAGACTCCGTCAATGACTCTGTAAAATATTCAATCAACAAGAGGGAAGGGGAAATAATTTAGAATCAAGCATAAAAAAAAATATCCAATCATAAACAAAGGTTTTAGATGAATCAAATTCCATTCCCCAGTGGAGTCGCCATTTTTTGTTGTTGTGAGAAATATCACCCTATGGACAAGTTAAGATCCCCTTTGGACCAAGACCCCTTCTTTGGTCCAAATACAAAAGTAAACATATGGTTGCTACTTTCCCTTTAAATTTAACTCAACCAATCAAGTAAGATAAGAAGAATATGGCGTACGTTATTGTGATGTTCCTCCTCGTGGCTCCAGTCCTTGGGCTCGATCTCCAAGCTCCTTAACGCAAATGAAGTCCTACAAAGACTAGAAAAGGAACTCTTCCTCCTACTCTATATGATTAGATAAATTATATCTATCTATGAATATTGAAACAACAATCGACAAACAAATTTAGAACACATGAATTTGAAGGGAATAGGCCAAGTTAATATTAATTTGGAAAACAAGTTACAAGCACTTACAAGCCATGTTTGATGCTGCAACACCTTCTCCAAGTTCTCCTCATCCAAATCTTGCATGAAATTATTGGGATCAAAATACTGATGCTTCAATGAATTTCCTTCTCTCAGGATCAAAGGTTTGACACCTAAAATCTCCCCCCCTTCACCTTGGAAATGCCTTCAATTTATAGGATTGGAAGGTTTAACCACCATGAGATAATAAGGGAAATAGTTGAGGATATGGATAAATAATTTGGGATATGATCCTAATAGGATTCCATAGGATAAGATTCGACCCAAAACAACCTCCTTGTTGAAGAGTTTCCCCTTAAGAATAGTCGATATGCACCCTCTTTTCCTGTAACCACATTGGCACCCCCTTATATTGAGAGATAGAGTGCCACTGGAGCCCCCTAAGCAAGGAAGGGGGAGCATTGACACTCCCTCAGCATGAGTAGGGGAGTGCCACCCTTCTAAAATGCCCCCAAATGGTCAAAATTTCCAAGAAAAAGGTGTGGTTCCGGACCCCAAATGGTTGGTTTTCTCTTCCAAATTGACTTAGGGATTGTGACAAATGTATTTCATGGTTTCAACGGGTTGAGACACTTAGAAAAGTTAATGTGACACTTGTTAAGGTGCATATGACACTTGAGATAGAGCAAATGGCACTTAACAAGGTGCATATGTCACTTTGCAATACTTGCGACACTTAAGTGTGACATTTTGATGTGTAACACATATGCAACACCCCAAATTGTCTTGTGTATGATCTAGTGATCTGAATGAAGGCGTTTACTTCCTTGTGAGATACTATGTATGGAATTTCCAAATGGTGTCTGGAAATCTCCTCAATTTGAGGTGAAACATTGTCAATGGGTAGATCTTCAGGTATTAGATTTTCTATACATGGGATATTTGTATGGCTTGCCATCCATCAAACCCTCCTTCTAGTACCAATTCTGTTGAGGGCTCAGGGGGGTAGATTCCTAATTCTCAAATGGAGGGATAAATCCCAAAGAAGAGACTCAATTAGACTTCTCCCTATTTGATATGGAATAATCCTCCAGGTTCAACGACCCAACAATAATTCGATGGGATTTAACAATTATTTGATTTTTCTCTTTTCGTTCTTTTTATTGTTTTATGTTTTATGCTTATCTACTTGCAAAAAATAAATAAATGAAAAAGTTTTAAGAAGTTTGTGCTAAGGATAACCTTCAATGACAGTGAATGGAAACTATCTAAAGTTTTTTTAAATTCTTGAAGAAAAAATTCTATTGAGAACTTGTTACTTATCAGATATTACCTAGGAAAAATGACAATTGATTAACAACATAAAAGAATAACTTATGAAACATAACAACAAGAAAATATTCTACACTATTCCAAGTAACAAAAGACAAGATTAACTAATAAAGGAAATAACCATTCATGGAAAATATCTATAAATTATTCAACTGCACAAGTTAACTTTAACAATATTGAAATTCTTATTGGATCCTTGGAATATTTACTCAGATGCAAAATAATCCACCATAAATAAAACACATAGATTTGATAAAAATCACCTTGGATTGTTCCAAACTTCTTAATTAAAATTCAAAATAGCTCTCTACCAATTAACTCAAAATTTCATTACAAAACCATCAACCCCTTATTCCTTGGTCGATCCCTCTATTTAATAAAACTTACTTACTAAACAAAGTAAATGATATTTTAGGAAAAAGTTGATAAAAATAAAACAAGTCTCAACGCTAAGAAGACTTGGGTGCACTGAGTGACTAATCAATTGCATGCTTACCATCGTACTCCACCAATTGAGTGAATAGGTCCTCACATATGTGCATGTATGGTAATCAATGTTGAGCCATTGATGAGTTGAGTCTTTCTCTCATCTCTCTAAAAGGTTGCATGTACTTGCCGATCTTGGGAATTAAACGCTCCAGCCTATTGGTAACTTTGACTTTGGCAGTCATATACTTCTTTATTTGGCCTCACTCCATAATAGTGATCACCTAAATACTTTCTTCATATTTTTGATTCCATGGAAATCGGTCATTACTTCCTCAAAATCATGAAAGCCATATGGTAACCCGAACTTAGGCAATTGATGGTCTATCATAGCCTCAACGATATTTTCCCATGTTTTGAGGCAATCTTTCCACCATTCCTGCATTCTATTTTTAGGCTCAATAACTAAATGTACCCAATATTCTGTTGCCCCATACATTCTTGTGATGATGTCATTTTTCAAAATCTTGACACCATGATCCTCATTTCCCCCGATCTTCTAAATCTCCCTAATATATTCTATCTAATCCAATGTACTAGATGTCATTTCATTCCATTTAATCATCTCTTTATAGGCCACACCACATAACAAAGTTTTTTCCTGATGATCTATGATCTTCTTCACAAATGCATCCCTAACCAACTTATACTTACAATGTTCTTCTGAGAAGTATTCTTTTAAGATTGATACAACTTGAGTAGAATCCTTATAGTGTTCTACCTGATTCCTAAGAGGTTCTATATCTCTCCTCATAGCATCAAATTCTCTTTATTCTACTCTAGATTGATCTATGATGGCATGTGATATAGCTATCCTTACTCCCAACAATTCACTGACATGAGAATTTTTTGTATCAAACATGGTCTCCTTTGATATTATTAGCACAACACTATCTACTTCCATTTTCCTTTTCCTTTATGTTCTCTTTATAAGAGATTGTATTTTCTTGTCATACACAATGGATTCTACATTAACCACCTCATCCAATGGCTCAAGAATCGATTGGTCATCCCATCACAAGATGTTCTCTAAACTCTATGGAGTGTGGAAATGTTTAGTGACTGGTGCCTTACCTTTATCCACAACTTCTGCTTGTCTTTCAACTGCCTAAACTTCCATGTATATTCTTCGTTCTTTTCTTGGTTGATCAACTTGCTGGTCTAGTGTCCCTATTTGTTTCTTTGCTTGTCCTAGCATTGTGTATGTAACCCGCTCTTGGTCTAGTTGATTACCTTCCTTTTCTGTGACCGACTCTACTTGTTGCTGGTCCTTACTAGGTACTTAAACTATAGAAGATATATTGGTATCATTTGTGGTGGTTTGAACAAGGAATTGATCCTTTTCAATAGTTCCCAATGTAGCTTCTCCCCGCTTCTTCCCAATATTAGACATTACACTGGTTTCTTCTCTCTTTTCTAACTCATGATTTTCATTAGCTACTTCTTGTTTCTTATTGGTTTCGGTTCTATTGAACTATGGAACTAATCCCTCTATGGGTTCATGTGGTGATTATTTGACAGGTTCCTGAGTTGTCTTTTCAACATTTGGGTCCTGAGATATCTCTTCATCTTTTAGATCTTCTTCATTTACTATTGGGACTTTGACCTTCACTACCTCCTCCTCACCCCTTGTTAAATCTATTGTACCATGAGGAGGGATTTCTGTAGAATGAACATATTTTAACTGATTAGTGGGTTTTCCTGTATTTAGTTGGGTTTCCTCCATCTGTTTGGATTTCTCTTCCTCTTATTATTTTCCTTGTAATGCTTGTTGTCTCATCAATTATTTTTTATCCTTTTCTTCCCTCTCTTTAATCCTTTTCTCCGCTAGAGCCTTCCTTCTTTTTTTTCCTTCAAGTTTCCTTCTTCTTTGTTCAATCTCTCCATGAGAAACATCCTTGGCCTCTTTCCTATGCGACTCTTCTTCTATTTTTCAATGAAGTTCCTGCTCTTGAAATTCCCTATTGTGTTATTCTTCAATGGCTTGATGCTTGGATTCCCCCTTCAATCGAATTTATTCCACTCCCCTTGCTTCCTTTGCCTCTCTCTCAACTATCACATTCTTCGTTGTCGCTACAACACTCTATGTCATAACCTCTATTTTTTCCTCTAGAGAGAGAGTTTTGGATATAATGATATTGGTATTAACTTTTCTTTTCAAAACCTTAGTCCAAGTCTGTGCATTTTTAGTAAACACCTCCTCATCTCATTTTTCATGGGAGTAAGGCCAATACATAACAACTTGCTCAACATGTTTAAGCACCATACCTTCAAGATCATGCTTTTAGAACCTTCTAGTTAAATCTATATTCTAAATGACTTAACCCCTCCTACTTAGCCCGTGGAATATCCTTAACGAAGTAATATCCTAGTCGAAAACCCTAGGGGATAAAATATCTCTTTTTGTCTTTAACCAACGAAGAATTAAACCCCTAAAGAATAATTCGATAACAAATTCCCCCTAAGACAAGCTTGTCAGGGACATATGTAGGTAATAGGCGAGGGGAGCCAATTGCCCCCAAAATTCTAATATATGTGTATTTCTCTTCCATATACCAATTTCTAACATGTGATAGGATTTTATTTGCCTATTTTAATAACCTAGGGCATTGTTTGCAAAAGACAATGAAATAAAGATGAACATGATAAGGTCACATATCATGGAGTATGACTTCTTGTATTTATTCTTCCACAACATGATGACGTATACATGAATAGGTGGTTATGACATATGCCAACTCAAATTCATATTAGAAAATACTTTCTTGGCACACGCAACATCCAACAAATAAGAAGCCATGTAAAATGTGTTGTTCAAATGGTGTCATTGATGTCAATCCTGTAAGAGGAGATTGTTTGAATGACAATGTCATTGATGACAAGTTGTCTGTGTTAGGATGACAACAATGGTAAGCCAACATCATATGATTGTTAATCAAGTTGCATGTTGGATAGTTGGTATGAGGAGTTTGATAGGTGCATGCTGCAAGTTCATAGATTGTTTGAGAGAGCATGATGAATAAGCTGCAAATTCATTGTTCGTATTAGTAATGTGGTGTCAATTGTGTGATTGTTGTGTATAGATCATTAATGGTTGCCCAAGAAACCCCTGGAATGTCAAAGAGTGAAGATGGAAACGTTGGAGCAACGATTAATGGGTGGCATGAGGCCAAGGAAAACAAATCAACGTTAATGTTTAAAAATTTTCATGGCGCCAATGACGAAGCAACATTAATGTTGAAGTAAACCTAAAGTAAACCGTTTCCATACCTCTATTGTAATTTCTGTATCCCCGTATGTTTCCTGCACTTAGTATTGTTGCTTGATAGGATTGCACACTCTTATTTAGAAATCGAGCATATGGGTTTTGTGTTCCCGGGGTCGATATTGATTTCCATCCCTCAGAGCATTCCCAGAGGTTTCCACATAGGTGCTGGTCTCAGGACAAAGTCTGGTCCAACGCCCATTGTATCTGAGTTGTAGCAAGAGTTCCTTGGGCCAAATCATATTGCAGGTATGGGGTTGTTTGGTCTCTGATATTGCAGGTAGTATCAAGAGAGAGAAGGAGGAAGTGCGCTATGTCTTGGTCTCTGGAATTGTAGGTTGAGCAAATTGGAAAGATAGGTATGGGCTTTGTATTTTTGCATGATTGCAGGTGCACGATGGTTGTGAAGAAAATGAGCAGTAAACTTCTGGCTCCTTTTCTGAACAAATAGACATGAATCTGAAACTTCCATAATCTATTTTTTTTTTCTGTGTAGAATGGGGTCAACTAAGTGACTCGCGAGTGGGTTCTTAGGCAAGTTCATGGTTTAGAAGATTCGAGGGGTTTCTAAACAATGAAAATTACATAAATACGTGGAGGGAATTTTAAGTTCTGGATGCTACTACGAATGCAGAGGTAAATAGAACAAAGCAGGACATGGTAGATAGTGTGGTGTGATGACTTCTTATAAGATTAATTTGCTAGAAGGAAGTCTAGCAAACAACAACAAATGAAAAGGACAGAGAGTTGTTTTGAAGCAACAATAGGAATATTGAGCAAATGACTGGGGTTCTTTACTAGGTGGACTTGAAGGAAACTACAAGAATGATTACCTCTATATTAAGCAAACTGAGATGATAGAGGATACATGGTCTTGATGAGGCAGTAGAGAATGGAATAAGGTAGACAACAACTAAGGCTCAATATTGTGTGTTAGATCTATTGCATAAGCAACAAGAAAGTTTGAATGTAATTATACAAGAAAAAGGTGCCAGGGTGAGTTGGAGCTCATTGAGGATTGGTGTCCTTTCTATAGGTTGGTGCTTGTGTCCTAGGGAGTTGGGAATTCCTTCCAATTGGTGTTGGTAAAGCTAGGGAGTTGGTGCTTCCTTCCAATTGAAGATGGTAAATCCAGGGGGTTGGATCCTCCTTTGAGTTGGTGCTCATAAATAAAATGAATGTAATCTTTGTTTGATATAAGAAAAACATTCCATGGTTTTCTCCCGTTTTGGGTTTCCACGTAAAATCATTGTGTATTGTGCATGACTATTGTATGTTGTTTTAGTGTTGTCAACTGTGTAATGTTTACATGATGTGTTGAAAGTAGAAAATGGATAAAATTTTCTAGTACCGATTCACCCCCCCCTCTCAGTACTGTTAAAGGTTCCAACAAAATGAGGGCACTTCACATGAAAAAAGGGCTTTGATCTCGTTGAATTCGGTCGCTGATCTGTTTTGCAATGATGGCGCCCCTATTGAATATTACCCCAATAGTAGCTAATGTATATTCTAATGGCATCCAAGCCTTATTAAATCATGAACAATCCTTCTCACCACACAGATGGAAAATCAAGACCATCCGATACATATAAGGTTCCCTCAGACCTATTATATTGTACCATCTTGAAGTCATGTTGATGAATTTCCTATCTTCTTTCCACCAACTAGCCACTAGTTTTCCCACATCATGCTACTTGTGAATCGATACCACAAAATCGTTGTTGATTAATAACTCAAGTTTGGGAATCTTGTAATACTTTCTAAACTTAATAGGGATAAAATTACCCACACACTTCCATTGCTCATCATTAATTATGATATTCTTCCCATCAATATGGCTAATAATCCAATCTAATTATTTAACACACAAAAATATGGGAGCCCTTGCTGCAACCATATGTAACTGTGAGTGTTGGACATTTGAGAAGACTTGATCATCTATTTCCCTGATGGTTGGGTCACTGAGTGGTGTTGATGCAGGGTAATATTCATCCTCGAATTTGATGAAAAGTTCATTCCAAGTGGGAAGGAGAACCTTAGTTCCTATGGTTGAATTGGTGTCTCTGTATAGGGGTGGTGGAACGAAAACCTTCTTTAAAGGAATCCTTATTATCAACTTCACATTATTTACTTGCTCCACTCCTTCCACTAGTACAGGGGTCACTACTACATATGGGGTAAAAATTCAACAAAAACTTCCGATGATAAGGATAGAATTAATCATACAATCGCAAATTACGACATGATTATTAAAATTTAAATAACTTTTTTTTTGGGCACCCCAATGTACATCATACTTGCAACGAAGTTCAACATCCATCGATCTTGTGACGATAGTTAGTCGATTTATCGACGGATTTAGGTAATTCCAACTACCCATTTTGAAAATAGTTTAACGATCACTGACTTGGTCAACTTTGAAATAGTCAATGTTCATCTGAAGACCGACAATGGTAAGTGATTTTGACTATTTTGTTGTAGGTGCGATGATTATAAAATATTTTTCTAATCATTGTTTGTTGCATGGATTATAAGTCTTTTTTCTATGCGCTACTTGCCTCAGATCCAATGCTTGATCTACATTGCTCGGATTTTGTACTTTGAAGGTTACACATTTTTAATATTTCTTTGTCTCCTTTTAAATACCCACATTGGATCCCTAACCCTTAGACCCTATTTTATTTGGGGACACAAATTGTTTCCTAGGAAATAGGTGTAAGCATGTCTACTCAATTCAATTCAATTAATATACAATTTGCCTTGGTCTAGTTCTATTTTATTGTTTGATTCTATTACTTGTTTATAGTGAATCTTTGGAACTTATGTGGTAAAAATGTATGGTTTTGATTTCTTGATTAATTCTTGATTACTGTTATAAACCTTCAATAAATCTATGCCGATAATGGCTTAATTCTCTAGTACATATGGGGTCAATATTTGATGACATTTGTACCATAATATATTCGTATATTGTATTTATATTTCTTAAGTGGATTTTTTTGTAAATATATGAAATCCCAATGCCAAGGATTACACCTGAAGAGAGTGAAAGGATGCTTGCTAGGTTAAGGGCGACATTGGAGGCACATGGTGATGATAAATTTTATTTCCCTTGCAATCAATGCATGGGCTTTAATAGAAGAAGACTTGTAAGAAAAACAATTGAAATACATTGTTGGAGGCATGGACATTGTGAATGGGGGTATACATATCGTCCCATGGTAAATTAGTCATTATATATGCCTTTGTGTTGACTGTATTTATAAAATTTTCTTTCATTTTAATATTTTTTTATATACACCAATGTTATTGATTGTTTGTAATTATAAAGATAAATCCTCCTAGGTATCTGTCATCGGATAAATATGTCCCTAGTAGTAGTAGAAATACTATTGTACAAGATGTGGATGAATATTTAAGAAGCTAGATAGATAATTATATGGTAGAGATCTATAATACTAGAAAGGTGATTAGATTGTAGAGATCTATAATACTTTGCATTAATATTGATTTATTTCTATATTGTACTTATTTAATTTTTATTTAGCTTCCATCCATTATTAATCTTATTCTAATTAGTAATTTGTATTCTTTTTTCATACAATTGGTCGAGAATGGGATGCACTACATTTATACATCGCAAACAATCTTGTTTGGATGAAGGTATGTATGCATCGATGTATACAATGTAATGGTAGGTTATCATGGGAAAGGGTGGCTACTTTTGCTTAAAGAAGTTCATTGTAATCAAGATACCAATATTGCTAAGAGGGAAATTGATTTAGCATATGGTTTAAAAGATAAGTAGGAAAGTATGTTATTCACCCACATCACGTTTTAGTTTTTTCCATTATATTAATCTATGTGGTGTGTTTTTTTATAAATTTTTACTAAGTCTAAATATGTTTATTGATAGATAATGCATTTTTACATGTCAGACATATTGTAGCTAACACACCACAAGGCTATGTGGTGCAATGGTGATAAATTTCACATCAAAAAGTTGGATGACAAGAAGAAAACCTCTGATTGTGTGATAATTGTATTCTTTTAGGTCACTAATATTTCCTCAAGAAGTGACAGGCATCCAAAAATATCGAAAAATATATACTATGGGTATTTGGATGATATAATCAAGTGCAAATTTAAATCATTCAAGTTAGTTATGTTCGAGATCAAATGGTATAGGTTACAGATGAATGAACGTTATCCAAATATAACTGTTATTTATCATTCCAATGAATTTACCATGGTTAATATAAGGACATTTGAGTCGGGTACATAAACTTATGTTCTTTCAAGACAATGTGAGAAAGTCTTTTATTCAGAGGTTCCATGTAAAGAAGGTTGGTTGTATGTTGTTAGATATGATCCAAGAGGAAGGCTTGTAAAGTATAATGTACTAGAAGAATATGGTATTGAATAAGAAGAAGATGTAGAGGAGCATGAGGTAGATGTACTATCAGATGAATAAGTCGAATAAGTTGAGCTAGATGTAGATGACAATATTCTCGATGGTGATATTGATGATGATATTATCGAAAATGATATTGATTATGATGTTGATATGGCCAATCCTTTCAATCTTGATTCTGAACCAGATGATACATATGTAGAGTTGGATGAAGAAGAAGACGATGAATGATATTGCAGAAGTGTTGAAATGTAGGAGGTATGTGATTATATATTTTATATGATTTATTCTCTTTAAAGTATTTATTTATATGGGTTAATCACCGTCATCGTCATCATTTTCATCATAATAATAATTTTTTTTATCCTCCTCCTCCTCCTCATCATCATCATCGCCATCACTATCATGATTATCATCATGGTGTCGTCATCATCATCATCATGATCATTGTCTTTGTTGTCATTTTCATCATTGTCTTGGTCGTAGGCATTGTCATTATCATCATCATCATCGCCGTCATCGCCGTCATCGTCATTGTTGCAGTCATCATCATCATAATTATCATCATTATCTTCATTTCCATTTTCATGATCATCATCATCACCATTTTCATGATCATTTTCATCATCGTTATCCTCATCGTCATTGTCACCACCAATAATCAACATTGTCAACATCCTAATACTCATCATCATTGTCATCGTCATCATTGTGATTGAATTCATTATCATTGTCATCATCATCGTCACCATAATCAATTTCATCACCGTAATTGACATTTTCGTTGTCTCCATCATCATCATCATCATCTTCATTGTCATTTTCATCATCATTGTCGTCATCGTCATTGTTGTGGTCATCGTCATTGTCATCATCATCATTCTTGTCATCATCATCATCATCCTTGTCATCCTCATTTTCATCATCATCGTCGTCATCTTCATTGTCACAGTTGTCATCATCATCATCATCATCATTGTCATTGTCATCATCATCATCATTTCCATTGTCATGATCATCATCATCGTTGTCCTACTCCTCATCATCATCTCCATCGTCATCGTCATCATCATCATTTTCATTGTCATCACATTTTTCATCGTTGTCACATTGTCATTGTCATCGTCCTCATTTTCATCATCGCCATCTTCATTTTCATCATCATCATCATCATTTCCATTATCATGATCATCATCGTCATTTTCATCATCATCATCATCATCTTCATCGGCATAATCATCGTCATCGTCATCATATCATCATCATTGTCAATGCCCTGATCATTGTTTTCATCATCATTGTCACCACCATAATCAACATTGTCGGCATCCAACTACAAAACCTATTGATAAACCCAGTATTTGTGTAATTGCATCAAATACTTTCTTTACTTGTATTGCAAGATGATGAGTAGGAAGAAAAATTAGAGCATGTAGATATGAAAAATTTCACCTTGAATCATATGTTGTTGTGCTATATGTAGATGTTAAAGTTGGCACCAAGATCCCAAGGGTGTAATATTGAATTCCAACAACATCACCAATATTCTTCTCAATGACATACTTCCCATGTTTTCTTGATGGGATGGAAAGGGTTGTTGTGGTCTATTCATTGAGTACCATCTCCTTAAACTCTACTGATCATCGACATCGGGAAAATCTTCTCTGCTTAAAACCTCACCCTTAGCCAAATTCTCATTCATTCATTCCTTAACACTTTTATCTTCCTTAGTTTATGCATGTCCCTCTTTAAATGTTTTCTATCCATGATTCTTTTCCTAGAATCCATACTAATCCTATGCTTGTTATGTCATGTCTTGAGTTTATTTCCATTCTCCTAAGTTGTTCAAGTATTACATAGATTTCTCTCTATGTATTTTATGACATTAAATATTTTAGACTCGTGTCTTCTCAATTCGGTTGATAGATAATGAAGATGCATTTTGAATTCTTGCTAAGAACACTTGTTTATGCTTATGTTAGGGATTCAGAAAATCCTTTATTCTCTGATATGAGCGCTATGATTCAATATCAATATAAATTAAATAATTTATGGGAGGTTCAAGGTAAATTTTTCATAGTTTTTGATAAAGAAATGCCCATGCTTCATTTGGTAGTTCCATATTGAATTTCCAAGTTAATTGTAGGGAATGAATTATTTCCAATATATGGTACTAACACTGACCTTAGAAATTTGGACCAACATTGTCACATGTTTTACTACATTTCACTTTGCTTTACTAGGGAAGACCTATAAATTCTTTAGGCATTCTTTATCACAATACTACCATATTTTGGTTTTCACTATCCCCCTTTAGCTACTTATATTCAATGTGATGATGTAATATAATTTCATTATTTATGTATTCATGTTCTTTATGCTTCTAAACATTGTGTTCTCAAAAAGTTTTTGGAATCTATTTGAATTACACTTTCCTTTCTTTTTGTCATCTCATTTTTAATTTTTTCCTTCTGATAAATATGTTATCTACAACATCATAGCTGAAAAAAATATAGATGGGTAAAGTAAATTCATTTAATAGAATCATGGCTTGTAATTGAAATGGAACATTAGTTATATTGTTGATTGCAACCTCTTCGTAAACATAGTTTTTCAATATTTGTACTTGCTAACTTTACCAGCTCCGAGAACTTATTGGTTTTTGTAAATTATTTCCTTAGAAACAAATATTGAGTCATATATTTCATTGGAATTAAATATTCTCTATGAAAACATGTAGATTACTAATGTTCTATAAAAAAATTCAACATACATAGAAATTATTCAGAGATTTAGGAGTTGTTCAAGTATTACATCTATTCATTCATGCTTATGATGCTATCATACAAATTTAATGTTATTGCTCATGGGGAGACTATATTTGATTTTATAAGGTACTAACATAACTATAATAATGTAACAACAAATGCCTTTGGAGGCAATGATTGCAAAAGAATGCAGAGATAGTTATTTTTCCTAACACCCATGTGGCATGTAACGCCCCTCACGTTACGCCTAAGAAAAATCGAAGCACAATAGGTAATTTTTTTTTCATTAGGAAATTAACGTCAACAATATAAATCATAGTAATGTAAAATCAACAACATCATAAGTAAAAGCATTACCAACTACTCGTCATTGAATCAATAAAGACACATTCAACGCATCAACAAAAAGGATAGCGACACATAAACATAAATAGCGTTGCCGCTTAGCACATCAAAATCATCTTGACACAATTTATAAACAATGATAAACTAGATAATGCATATTAAATGACTACCCGCCTGACCTACCCTACAAGGTTAGGACCTCCAAGACACATAAGCAACGTTCAAGCCCAAGATCCAATTGATTTTGACCATTTAAGGTCTCAGGGCTTGCGACTGTTCTGAGGAACAAGGAGGTGTCTACATCTCACTAACACAACAAGTCCAAAAACCAACTAGATATATCAACAACATCAACGATACCAATGACGCGATAGAGTTCTAACACCAATCACACATCATAAAATTTCCATGGCGCAAGAGAAATTTAATTACTAATTCAATCATACAACAACATAAGAGAAGGCGCAAAAGAAGACATCTACTTCACTTCAAGGCTCGTGATTAATAAACCATTTAATTCTTCATTAATCAATATTATCTCTAGGTGCACGCGTGATCCAAATTCTGAATTAGACATAAACCAACACCATTCATTGTGCGCAATTCATCTATTCAATTAGGAGATCATACTTCAACATATAATTTAATTATGCATGAGTATCTAATTACTAAATCGTTTTTACATTGACACCATTGCAAGGCGCATTAAATCCCAGTACTTAATCGTTCCCACATCAACAATAAAGATGCAAGAACAATTAAACTAAAAACAAGCATACGTCAACATAATAAATGGTGCAAGGATGTCTAGCTACTTAACCAGTCATACATCGATATTAAATTCATGGTGCAAGTAAATTTATAACTTAATAATTCATCATTCATCAATCATTAATTATTCATTTCACTAGAGTAAACTATTGATTTATTTCATGGCGCAACAAACCTATCTACTCAATCAATCATACATCAATTTAGGAGAAGCAAGAGTAAATTATACACATCTCATCATACATCAATGCTATTCATGGAACACAAATGGTATAATTAATTAAGTGGTCACACCTTGAAATTAATCGAGGCACACCAATAAATATAATCACTTATCTAATCACGCCTCACCATTATTCTAGGCGCCCAGTGACCCACCAATTTGTTTTCATAAAATTTGTAAACCATAAGTAAATCATCTGTCCAACTTAAAGGTGATATGATAGTTTAACATCATGAAGGTTCCAAGGACCAAAATAGAATGGTTATTCACCTATCATCATTACAAAGTTCCTAAGAGTTTACTTACTGAGAGGTACATTAAGGATTCAGTTATGAAATGCTAACAAGTGAGGTTACAATAACTAGGTGTTGAACCAAGAAATGATTAGGTGGCTAAGGTGAGTTCCATCTTAGAATAGGAACTTAACCATATGAATAATAGGTGTTACCACCATAAAAAGTTATGGTAGAATCCGAAACTCGTCTTTAAATTAAAAAGAAAAGGGTCAACATCATAATGGAGGGTAAGAATCGACGATGAAAAACTGTTGATGCAATCCAGTGAGTAACTAAATTTTTTACAACTATTCCAAGTTGAACAAAGTGGAAATTAGAACCATATTCAAGGGAATATTCTAATCCATATCCAATTCAAAGTACTAAGGTTTAGATCTATAACCAAATTTTAATAGAAATGAAATTTCAACTAGAAACAATCCTTCATTATCTTAGAATAGTGTTTTAATTGGTCTATGAGATTTAAGGAAATAAATGAGAATACGGGAAAAACTCCAGGAAGAAGGGCGAAATTCGGGGCTCAACACAGAGTAAATATCGGTTCATCGAGTAAGGAAAAACGCAGCAAGAAAACGTTGAAGTGTAGGGAAACACAACAATAAAAACGCTATGGTGAAGGGTAAGGCGCATCAGTAAAGATGTTGATGCAATCTAGTGAGTAACTAAAAGTTTTACAACTATTCCAAGTTGAAAAAAGTGGAAATTAGAACCATATTCAAGGGAACAGTCTAATCCATATCCAATTCAAAGTACTAAGGTTTAGATCTATAACCAAATTTTAATAGAAATGAAATTTCAACCAGAAACAATCCTTCATGATCTTAGAATAGTGTTTTAATTGGTTTATGAGATTTAATGAAATAAATGAGAATACAGGAAAAACGCCAGGAAGAAGGGAGAAATTTTGGGCTCAACGTAGAGTGAATATCGGTTCGCCGAGTAAGGAAAAATGCAGCAAGAAAATGCTGAAGTTTAGGGAAACACAACAATAAAAACGTTGCGGTGAAGGGTGAGGCACAATAGTAAAGATGTTGAGGCGATAAGAGGAAATTTCATTGAGAAATGGAGACAACTCGTTGTGTAATAAAAATAAAATCGCCGTGCCTATGGAGACCAACCGCAGTGTAAGAGGAGGTAAAAATGCTAAGATTTCAGGGAAATAATTCACTGTGTGAAGGAAGGTAAAATCGCTGAGCCTTTGGAGACGAATTGCTGTGTAAGAGAGAGTAACATCACTGATATTTAAAGGAATAATTCACTGTGTAAAAGAAGGTAAAATCGATCAGTCTGGGGAGACCAATCACTGTGTAAGAGAGAGTCAAATTGCTGATATCTAAAGGAAATAATTTGTTGTGTGAAGGAAGGTAAAATTGATGAGCCTGGGGAGACAAATCATTGTGAAAGAGAGTAAAATCGTTGAGATTTAAAGAAATACTTCATGGTGTAAAAGAAGGTAAAATCGATGATCACTTTGGTTACCATCTACCATCAAAATTATGGTAGAGAGGGTCAATTCGTAGAGGGAATATCCCAAATTTGGCAAAGGATTCAAGTACTTTTTCCAATTCGTTCAACAAGATAAAGGGAATTTCATTTGGTTTAAACTATACATTCAAATTTTACCAATTCACCCAGCAAGGCAAAGAGAATTTCTTTTTGATTTAAATTGTAGATTCAAGGAATTTTTACCCATTCACCCAACAAGATACGGGCATTGGATTTTGATTTAATCAGTAGGTTCAAGGTATTTGGGAAGTTCAGATTAAAAATTCAAACAAAAATGATCCACACCAGTCCAAATTTAATAGATAGTGGATAAATATCAAAGTGGAATCAGAATGAAGTCCAGTAAGGAAGCGACCTTGCCAGAGAGAAAAATCGAAGGGGCAAATCGTGGCGAGGTTCAGAGGGAAACCAACTCAGCTCTAAATAAAAAAATTACTGTTAGCGACATCACCTAAGATTAAGATTAAGATAGTGCTTGGTGTGAAATCAAGGGAACAAGTCATGGCCAGATCTCAACTAGAATGACAAGGATCAACATTCTATAAACAAACATTCGAGCTCATAATTAATTAAAAAGGTAGTGAAATCATTAGGAATCACTTCTAGAATTTAAAAAACATCAATGGCTTGTCTATTCCATCCTAAAATTTTCAACACAATAAACAATAAAAAGAAAACACGATTGTACAATTTAAAATCCTAATTCAAATCACAAATTTCAATAAATACCATAACTGTCGTCTTAGATGCACTTGATGATGTTCGTCGAAAACCGTCGTTTCCTCCTTGCTCTCGCTTGCTAATTGTCGAGACCTCACCGATACCTCCCAACCAAGGCTAGGGGTACTCTTCTTCCCCCTTAGCCCCCCAAACCACAAAGGGGACACACACAACCACAACGAGAACAATCTAACTCCCAACTCACCTCAAGGTAGAGCTACCACTCTTTTTCTCGAGCTAGGTTTCCCAACTCTCACAAGTAAAATCTGTCAAAATTTTTGCAGAATAACCTTACTCATACCAGTCATGATCCATTCCTCCTCTCATCCATTTCTTTTATATAATTTTTCTTAGTAACCACTTTCCATTTGCACATTTAATTCATTTCTTTTTAAATTAATTAGGAATTACTCCCCCCGTACACTTGTCACCCGTTCACTTAGTTGCACCAATAAATTCACCATTTAATTTAATTAAATGTCAATTTCCCTCACCCAACCTAAAAGTGCTCGTAAAATCATTCCTAGTCATCCCTTTATTCCCTCTATTTCCTTTTTAATGACTGACACCTTTCTAAAACTTAGTTGTGTTTAATTTAGGAAAGTTATTTAGTTAGACTAGACTAGATAACTTTCTATGCTTCCACATTCTTCTTACATTTATTACCTTTCTTACATTTATTTCCTTTCTTATCTTAATTTCCAATTGAGTATTCTCTTGCACACATTTATATAATTAAATCTTTAGATATCAATTTTTACTCTTTCAATATCTAACTTGATTTTTCTTCATCCCCCATTTATTTAATTTATAATTTAGTTTTAGTCTTCTTACCCACTTTAGACTTAGGCTCAAATTTTTAACTAGGCTTAGAATTTTTAAGGAGATTTTATAATTATTAAAAATTACCCATTTAATAATTATTTTAAGTCCGACAATGTCAAAACAAATTATTGTTGTCTAGGCACCTAGGTTCATTGAATCAA
>ML789923.1:198847-225299 GCA_009831015.1 Picea engelmannii | reverse complement strand
TGGTCTATTCATTGAGTACCATCTCCTTAAACTCTACTGATCATCGACATCGGGAAAATCTTCTCTGCTTAAAACCTCACCCTTAGCCAAATTCTCATTCATTCATTCCTTAACACTTTTATCTTCCTTAGTTTATGCATGTCCCTCTTTAAATGTTTTCTATCCATGATTCTTTTCCTAGAATCCATACTAATCCTATGCTTGTTATGTCATGTCTTGAGTTTATTTCCATTCTCCTAAGTTGTTCAAGTATTACATAGATTTCTCTCTATGTATTTTATGACATTAAATATTTTAGACTCGTGTCTTCTCAATTCGGTTGATAGATAATGAAGATGCATTTTGAATTCTTGCTAAGAACACTTGTTTATGCTTATGTTAGGGATTCAGAAAATCCTTTATTCTCTGATATGAGCGCTATGATTCAATATCAATATAAATTAAATAATTTATGGGAGGTTCAAGGTAAATTTTTCATAGTTTTTGATAAAGAAATGCCCATGCTTCATTTGGTAGTTCCATATTGAATTTCCAAGTTAATTGTAGGGAATGAATTATTTCCAATATATGGTACTAACACTGACCTTAGAAATTTGGACCAACATTGTCACATGTTTTACTACATTTCACTTTGCTTTACTAGGGAAGACCTATAAATTCTTTAGGCATTCTTTATCACAATACTACCATATTTTGGTTTTCACTATCCCCCTTTAGCTACTTATATTCAATGTGATGATGTAATATAATTTCATTATTTATGTATTCATGTTCTTTATGCTTCTAAACATTGTGTTCTCAAAAAGTTTTTGGAATCTATTTGAATTACACTTTCCTTTCTTTTTGTCATCTCATTTTTAATTTTTTCCTTCTGATAAATATGTTATCTACAACATCATAGCTGAAAAAAATATAGATGGGTAAAGTAAATTCATTTAATAGAATCATGGCTTGTAATTGAAATGGAACATTAGTTATATTGTTGATTGCAACCTCTTCGTAAACATAGTTTTTCAATATTTGTACTTGCTAACTTTACCAGCTCCGAGAACTTATTGGTTTTTGTAAATTATTTCCTTAGAAACAAATATTGAGTCATATATTTCATTGGAATTAAATATTCTCTATGAAAACATGTAGATTACTAATGTTCTATAAAAAAATTCAACATACATAGAAATTATTCAGAGATTTAGGAGTTGTTCAAGTATTACATCTATTCATTCATGCTTATGATGCTATCATACAAATTTAATGTTATTGCTCATGGGGAGACTATATTTGATTTTATAAGGTACTAACATAACTATAATAATGTAACAACAAATGCCTTTGGAGGCAATGATTGCAAAAGAATGCAGAGATAGTTATTTTTCCTAACACCCATGTGGCATGTAACGCCCCTCACGTTACGCCTAAGAAAAATCGAAGCACAATAGGTAATTTTTTTTTCATTAGGAAATTAACGTCAACAATATAAATCATAGTAATGTAAAATCAACAACATCATAAGTAAAAGCATTACCAACTACTCGTCATTGAATCAATAAAGACACATTCAACGCATCAACAAAAAGGATAGCGACACATAAACATAAATAGCGTTGCCGCTTAGCACATCAAAATCATCTTGACACAATTTATAAACAATGATAAACTAGATAATGCATATTAAATGACTACCCGCCTGACCTACCCTACAAGGTTAGGACCTCCAAGACACATAAGCAACGTTCAAGCCCAAGATCCAATTGATTTTGACCATTTAAGGTCTCAGGGCTTGCGACTGTTCTGAGGAACAAGGAGGTGTCTACATCTCACTAACACAACAAGTCCAAAAACCAACTAGATATATCAACAACATCAACGATACCAATGACGCGATAGAGTTCTAACACCAATCACACATCATAAAATTTCCATGGCGCAAGAGAAATTTAATTACTAATTCAATCATACAACAACATAAGAGAAGGCGCAAAAGAAGACATCTACTTCACTTCAAGGCTCGTGATTAATAAACCATTTAATTCTTCATTAATCAATATTATCTCTAGGTGCACGCGTGATCCAAATTCTGAATTAGACATAAACCAACACCATTCATTGTGCGCAATTCATCTATTCAATTAGGAGATCATACTTCAACATATAATTTAATTATGCATGAGTATCTAATTACTAAATCGTTTTTACATTGACACCATTGCAAGGCGCATTAAATCCCAGTACTTAATCGTTCCCACATCAACAATAAAGATGCAAGAACAATTAAACTAAAAACAAGCATACGTCAACATAATAAATGGTGCAAGGATGTCTAGCTACTTAACCAGTCATACATCGATATTAAATTCATGGTGCAAGTAAATTTATAACTTAATAATTCATCATTCATCAATCATTAATTATTCATTTCACTAGAGTAAACTATTGATTTATTTCATGGCGCAACAAACCTATCTACTCAATCAATCATACATCAATTTAGGAGAAGCAAGAGTAAATTATACACATCTCATCATACATCAATGCTATTCATGGAACACAAATGGTATAATTAATTAAGTGGTCACACCTTGAAATTAATCGAGGCACACCAATAAATATAATCACTTATCTAATCACGCCTCACCATTATTCTAGGCGCCCAGTGACCCACCAATTTGTTTTCATAAAATTTGTAAACCATAAGTAAATCATCTGTCCAACTTAAAGGTGATATGATAGTTTAACATCATGAAGGTTCCAAGGACCAAAATAGAATGGTTATTCACCTATCATCATTACAAAGTTCCTAAGAGTTTACTTACTGAGAGGTACATTAAGGATTCAGTTATGAAATGCTAACAAGTGAGGTTACAATAACTAGGTGTTGAACCAAGAAATGATTAGGTGGCTAAGGTGAGTTCCATCTTAGAATAGGAACTTAACCATATGAATAATAGGTGTTACCACCATAAAAAGTTATGGTAGAATCCGAAACTCGTCTTTAAATTAAAAAGAAAAGGGTCAACATCATAATGGAGGGTAAGAATCGACGATGAAAAACTGTTGATGCAATCCAGTGAGTAACTAAATTTTTTACAACTATTCCAAGTTGAACAAAGTGGAAATTAGAACCATATTCAAGGGAATATTCTAATCCATATCCAATTCAAAGTACTAAGGTTTAGATCTATAACCAAATTTTAATAGAAATGAAATTTCAACTAGAAACAATCCTTCATTATCTTAGAATAGTGTTTTAATTGGTCTATGAGATTTAAGGAAATAAATGAGAATACGGGAAAAACTCCAGGAAGAAGGGCGAAATTCGGGGCTCAACACAGAGTAAATATCGGTTCATCGAGTAAGGAAAAACGCAGCAAGAAAACGTTGAAGTGTAGGGAAACACAACAATAAAAACGCTATGGTGAAGGGTAAGGCGCATCAGTAAAGATGTTGATGCAATCTAGTGAGTAACTAAAAGTTTTACAACTATTCCAAGTTGAAAAAAGTGGAAATTAGAACCATATTCAAGGGAACAGTCTAATCCATATCCAATTCAAAGTACTAAGGTTTAGATCTATAACCAAATTTTAATAGAAATGAAATTTCAACCAGAAACAATCCTTCATGATCTTAGAATAGTGTTTTAATTGGTTTATGAGATTTAATGAAATAAATGAGAATACAGGAAAAACGCCAGGAAGAAGGGAGAAATTTTGGGCTCAACGTAGAGTGAATATCGGTTCGCCGAGTAAGGAAAAATGCAGCAAGAAAATGCTGAAGTTTAGGGAAACACAACAATAAAAACGTTGCGGTGAAGGGTGAGGCACAATAGTAAAGATGTTGAGGCGATAAGAGGAAATTTCATTGAGAAATGGAGACAACTCGTTGTGTAATAAAAATAAAATCGCCGTGCCTATGGAGACCAACCGCAGTGTAAGAGGAGGTAAAAATGCTAAGATTTCAGGGAAATAATTCACTGTGTGAAGGAAGGTAAAATCGCTGAGCCTTTGGAGACGAATTGCTGTGTAAGAGAGAGTAACATCACTGATATTTAAAGGAATAATTCACTGTGTAAAAGAAGGTAAAATCGATCAGTCTGGGGAGACCAATCACTGTGTAAGAGAGAGTCAAATTGCTGATATCTAAAGGAAATAATTTGTTGTGTGAAGGAAGGTAAAATTGATGAGCCTGGGGAGACAAATCATTGTGAAAGAGAGTAAAATCGTTGAGATTTAAAGAAATACTTCATGGTGTAAAAGAAGGTAAAATCGATGATCACTTTGGTTACCATCTACCATCAAAATTATGGTAGAGAGGGTCAATTCGTAGAGGGAATATCCCAAATTTGGCAAAGGATTCAAGTACTTTTTCCAATTCGTTCAACAAGATAAAGGGAATTTCATTTGGTTTAAACTATACATTCAAATTTTACCAATTCACCCAGCAAGGCAAAGAGAATTTCTTTTTGATTTAAATTGTAGATTCAAGGAATTTTTACCCATTCACCCAACAAGATACGGGCATTGGATTTTGATTTAATCAGTAGGTTCAAGGTATTTGGGAAGTTCAGATTAAAAATTCAAACAAAAATGATCCACACCAGTCCAAATTTAATAGATAGTGGATAAATATCAAAGTGGAATCAGAATGAAGTCCAGTAAGGAAGCGACCTTGCCAGAGAGAAAAATCGAAGGGGCAAATCGTGGCGAGGTTCAGAGGGAAACCAACTCAGCTCTAAATAAAAAAATTACTGTTAGCGACATCACCTAAGATTAAGATTAAGATAGTGCTTGGTGTGAAATCAAGGGAACAAGTCATGGCCAGATCTCAACTAGAATGACAAGGATCAACATTCTATAAACAAACATTCGAGCTCATAATTAATTAAAAAGGTAGTGAAATCATTAGGAATCACTTCTAGAATTTAAAAAACATCAATGGCTTGTCTATTCCATCCTAAAATTTTCAACACAATAAACAATAAAAAGAAAACACGATTGTACAATTTAAAATCCTAATTCAAATCACAAATTTCAATAAATACCATAACTGTCGTCTTAGATGCACTTGATGATGTTCGTCGAAAACCGTCGTTTCCTCCTTGCTCTCGCTTGCTAATTGTCGAGACCTCACCGATACCTCCCAACCAAGGCTAGGGGTACTCTTCTTCCCCCTTAGCCCCCCAAACCACAAAGGGGACACACACAACCACAACGAGAACAATCTAACTCCCAACTCACCTCAAGGTAGAGCTACCACTCTTTTTCTCGAGCTAGGTTTCCCAACTCTCACAAGTAAAATCTGTCAAAATTTTTGCAGAATAACCTTACTCATACCAGTCATGATCCATTCCTCCTCTCATCCATTTCTTTTATATAATTTTTCTTAGTAACCACTTTCCATTTGCACATTTAATTCATTTCTTTTTAAATTAATTAGGAATTACTCCCCCCGTACACTTGTCACCCGTTCACTTAGTTGCACCAATAAATTCACCATTTAATTTAATTAAATGTCAATTTCCCTCACCCAACCTAAAAGTGCTCGTAAAATCATTCCTAGTCATCCCTTTATTCCCTCTATTTCCTTTTTAATGACTGACACCTTTCTAAAACTTAGTTGTGTTTAATTTAGGAAAGTTATTTAGTTAGACTAGACTAGATAACTTTCTATGCTTCCACATTCTTCTTACATTTATTACCTTTCTTACATTTATTTCCTTTCTTATCTTAATTTCCAATTGAGTATTCTCTTGCACACATTTATATAATTAAATCTTTAGATATCAATTTTTACTCTTTCAATATCTAACTTGATTTTTCTTCATCCCCCATTTATTTAATTTATAATTTAGTTTTAGTCTTCTTACCCACTTTAGACTTAGGCTCAAATTTTTAACTAGGCTTAGAATTTTTAAGGAGATTTTATAATTATTAAAAATTACCCATTTAATAATTATTTTAAGTCCGACAATGTCAAAACAAATTATTGTTGTCTAGGCACCTAGGTTCATTGAATCAAGTTTTATTTGATACCGTGACGTGCCCTTCAAGACACACTTCATGCTCCAAGGGTGCCACTTGCCTTTAATTCAAATTTTAATTACGCGACGTGCCCTTCAAGACACACTACATGCTCCAAGGGTGCCACTCGCCTTTGAATGGTTTTGGTAGTTGTCCAACCCTTGGAGTCAATACCGCATTCATGCGACCTTATGAGAGATTAAGGGACTCTAAGGAATAAGGAACTTGCCTTATTGCGCGCTCCTTATAATATTCCTGAGCGAGTCTCTCAATCTGCCTTCATGACATGGTGGATCTCTCGAACTAAGTAATCGTTAACCTACAATTCAAGCCATGACAAGAGTGCTAGTAGGCTGTGGCAGGGCTATTGCCACACCTCTCCCTCAATATCTAGTTACTGTGCATGGACCCTTTAATCCTTATGTGAGTCTGATTAGAAATAAATCATCATCCTGCATCCATCAACGAAACACTGTCAATATCCATAAACAACATCATAATATACCCGATCATATGTCACATATGCATAAATAAAAATACCCAAACCAATATAGTCCACTCCCTGACTCAATATAGAGTCCAAGGAGGTCCATTGATGCCAATGGCATCCTCAATCTGTGAAGTGTCCTGCACACTCAGGGGAAACTCGTCAATAACATTTGTCAATACAAAGATATCCAACAACATAACATCATAATCATCAACATCATCACAAGAATCCATAAATGAATATACATCCATATACTGAAACTGGATCACTTGGAGGCAAGTGTCCTCAAAGAATAAGTAAATAACACGTGCTCGCAAGAGAGGGATGTTACATACACCCCCTCTTGTTCTAAACTTCATCCTGAAGTTTCACAGTATATAAATGTAGTAAATAAAGAAATTGACAAGATCTAAATGTCTAACTATCAAACAAAAATGGAAACTACTGGCGCATATCATATGTGTCCTCCCAGGTAGCCGAGTGTGGACTATAATTGTCCCACTGGACCTTGACTTGATCGACTATTCGATGTCATAGTTTTCGAGTGCGATGGTCCATAATGCGGATTGGCCCCGCCGTGAGTGCTCCCTCATACGACACCTGCAAAGAACTCATGTCAATCACATGTGTAGGATCACTAACATAATGTCTCAAAATAGATACATGAAAAACATCATGCATAAGCCTCAAAGAATCAGGAAAGGCAAGTCGATAGGCCACAAGCCCTTTCTTTTCCACAACTTCTAAAGGTCCCACAAACCTAGGAGAGAGTTTAGCACCATTTCCAAACTTGATCGAAATCTTGTGCAGTTTCACCCACAAGAAGACTCGATCCCCAACTTCATAACTATGATCAACGCGATGCACGTCAACATAACCCTTCTTCCGATCTTGCTCTTTTTTGATCCTTTGTCTTATTGTTTGCATTTTTTCTTCCATTTCTTGGATTTCTTCTAGTCCTACCAGGACCCTATCCTCAAGTTGATCCTAGCTCAAAGGCGTCCGACATTGTAACACTCTCTTATTGTTACTTGTAAGATTGTAACGCTCTGATACCAAACTGTAACACCCCCTTTGCATTAGCCGAGCAGGCGCTACTTCACAGAATAACAATCTCATGCTTAATTATATAAACAACATGCATTTGAGCAATGAAACATATTTAAACTTCAGAGTAAGCCTAAGAATTGCTGCTAACATAATTTTGAAACATGGAATTAACATTAATTCATATGCATAGCAGAATACATGATAATTATAAATACACAGACATGCAGCAACATAATTAAAACATCATCTGGTACTTATCTTTGAAAACAGTGGCAATTACACCAACCAGGTGCAGGCCTTCCACAAACCTCCCAGCCTTAGACCGCGCTGCTCATAAATCTCAGTAGTAGGTCACCCCCGAGCTAGGACTAAGCTCCACCCCAAGGCAAGGAATCCTAGGCTAGGCTGAGGTTACAGGGAAAACACACAATCACAAGGAAGGAATCCTCTCCCAGGAACCACTCATACTCACCGCCCACAGACTCTCCTTCCCCACATGCTTGTTCCACCCCAGGAGTATACACCTTCTCTATCACCCAGACAGTCCTTTGGCTGCTAACCTCCCTTGCCTTGGGTTTTAGCAATAGACCAGACCAGAAGTCTCCGAGCTCTGTGGCAGCTACATGGTTCCTTCCATGAGTTCTCTCCTTCCTCTGTGCACTCTCTCACCTGGAGAGAATAATTCACATGCCAAGCAACCTGTTCTTCTAACTGCAATCACCTCTCTCACTTGGAGAGAGTGTTGTACAAACTGGCCAACAAGCCACACATAGTCCAGCACTGCGTGGCCACATAAACCAACGGGGAAAAACAGACACGGGCTTTCCAACAGGCTCAACAATGATAGAATGGTCCCATGGTTACGGATTTTGGACAGAGACTCCATGCACAGGCTCACTCTGCTCAGACAGAGGATGCCTCGGCTTTCCAGAAATCAACACAGGCTATCCCCAAAATCAACACAGACTTTTCCCCCACGGTTTTAGAATTGCACGAGGTCTCTTGCAGAGGTCAGACTGGTTCACGCTCGGGCTGTCGAGGGTCAAATGGTAGAGGATCCCCCAGTATGGATGACTTCTCAGGTTTTAACTGCATTCACCCAGGTCGACACTTGTCTCCCTGGGGCTGCATGTTTCCCATTTTGCACACGTTCCCCTTCCAGGAACTTAGGATAAAACAAATACAATATTTCCCATGGATTTTTGGAACAATATTAAAATATTATTTCCAAGGACTTAAGCCCCTAGGCTTAGCCCCCTAGGCTCAACACTTAGTCCCTCTTCCCACCTTCCAGCCCCTAATCCCTTTTCCACTCTATGGATGCTTAGTCCCCCTTCACTCATTCATCATGGTCGGTCTGCATGCGGCGGTGTTTATATTTTATTAATGTTCCTCACAATTACAGGTACAAAATAAGGCTCTTGGCCTTCAACAGTTAGGCTCTCTAGCCTAATAATTACATAAGCCCACTAGCTTATATAAACTCAACTCACCAGCCTATAAAACATATTTACAATTCATTTCATAAACAAGATTTAAAATAGGGCTCGGCCTTGGGGACATTACAGACATGGTTTCTTGTAAAGAAACTTGAATGACGCCGTATTAATTGTTCTTTGATAGCTATTTTTGTACGCAAACTCTTCCAGTGGAAAAAACTCTTCCCAACGCTTCTTTGGGTCCATGACATACATACACAATATATATTCCAAGATTTGGTTCTTTCTTTCTCTTTTCCCGTCTGTCTCTAGGTGATACGTGGTACCAAATTTAAGTTGGGTTCCCAAGGACTCTTGGAAACTAGTCCAAAATCGTCCTGTAAACACCGATCCTCGATCAGATATGATCCTCTTAGGCACGCCATGCAATCTCAAAATATCATTGATAAAAACTCTAGCTATGTTTGGTTCTTGATACGTCGTATGCACAAGGATGAAATGTGCACTCTTCGTCAAAGTGTCAACTACCATGAAAATCAAGTCGTGCCTCCTTACCGTCAACGACAATCCCATAATGAAGTCCATCGAAATGACCTCCCATTTCGATTCTGGAATAGCGTGGGACTGTAGTAATCCTGCCAGATGTCTATATTCAACTTTCACTTGCTGTCATTCTAGACATATCGCCATGTAGTTGACTATGTCTGCCATCATTCCTTTCCAGAAAAATAAGGGGTTAAGGTCTGTACTCATCTTCGTGACTCCTAGATGAGCCATGTACATCTCTCTATGAGCTTCATTTAAGATCAAAATTATCAACTCGTCGTTAGGTGGTACGTAAATCCGATTATTATACCTCATCAATCCGTCATTTTCTAAAGCATATCCTTCAAATTTTGGTACCAACATGGTGTCTTGTTCGATATTTTCCTTAACCCCTTTATACCAGTCATCGTCGCATTGTATAGTTAGAATATTTTCTCGAAGATTCATCTGAAGAGGTATCACCGAAAATATGTGGGGTCTCCGACTCAACGCATCTGCCACTCGGTTCATTGTTCCTTTTATGTAAGTAATCTCAAAATCGTACTCGCTAAGAAGTTCTGACCAACATCTTTTCCGCGTGTTCAAGTCACTTTGCGTAAAAATGTGCTACAAACCACAATGGTCTATTTTCAGTTTGAATTTTCATCCAATCAGGTAGTGCCTCCATACTCTTAGGGCATACACAATGGCCAACAAATCCAAATTGTGCATCGCGTAGTTATCCTCATGCTTTCTTAACTTCCTAGAGATGTAAGCAATCACTCGACCGTCCCTCATCAAGACTCTGCCTAAGCCTTCCTTGGATGCATCTGTGCATACCAATAATTCCTCATCCATGTCAAGGAATTTTAGTATCAACGGTGTTGTCAACAACTCCTTGAGATTTCAAAGTTCTTCTGCGCATTTCTCGGTCCATACAAAATTCTTGTTTTTCTTCTGCAATTCCATGATCAAATTTGCTATCTTCTAAAAACCTTCGATGAACCATCGATAATATCTAGCTAATCCCATGAAGATACGTACTTTTGGTGCATTCATCGGTGTAGACCATTCCATAATAGTCTCCACCTTCATTGGATCCACAGTGATTCCTTCACCGGAGATAACATGCCCAAAATAATGAATCCTTGATTGATAGAAAGAGCATTTCGACAATTTCCCATATAATTTGTTCTTTCGTAAACATTGTAGTACAAATCGCAAATGTTCTTCATGTTCTTTCGTCATCCAAGAATGTATCAATATGTTGTCAATGAATACTTGAAAAAACTTGTCCAAGTATTCGAGGAACACCCCATTCATCAAGCTCATGAATACCCCTGGGGTGTTTTTCAGTCCAAACGGTAAAATGGTAAACTCATAATGCCCAAACCTCGTCTTGAATGTGGTCTTAGGAATGTATTCCTCCTTGATCAGTAACTGGTGATATCATGATCTCAAGTCGATCTTTGAAAAAAACGTCGCGCTCTTCATTTGATCAAACAAATCGTCTATTCTTAGCAACATATATTGGTTCTTGATCATTGCCTTGTTCAATTGACGATATTCAATGCAGAATCTCCATGACCCATCCTTTTTCCGTATGAAAATAACAGGTGCACCCCAAGGTGACACACTTGGACGTATAAGTCCTAGGTCCAACAAATCCCTTAGTTTCATTTTCAACTCCTGTAACTCAGGCATTGACATTCGATAAGGTGTTCTTTCTATCGGTTTAGTTCCAGGTTTTAAGTCGATGGTAAATTCCAGCTCTCTTTCAGGCGACAAACTTGGTAACTCTTCTGGGAACACGTCCGCAAACTCTTGTACGACTGAAAGGTTTTCTAATCCTTCCAGCATGCCCTTGTCGTTTAGTGCTAATATTGCATATAACTTTCTTCCTTTGTGCATACTCTTATGTAGTTGTAGGGAAGAGATGAACCTTAGGGAAACTCCATGGTTTCTTCCAACAATCACTCATCTCTTTCCCTCATCATCGGTCAAACTCAACCGTTTCGTCTTACAGTTGATTATTTCATCATGCGATTCCAACCGGTCCATACTGATCACGACATCATAATATCCTAATATCGTAACGCATAGGTTGGACTTCATTACAAAATATCCCAGGTTGAGGCTACAGCTCGTAACCTTTCCTCCAACCTTCTTCTTGCCCGAAGCCATTTCCACATAACTAAACTCATCCTGTTCAACTTCCTTTGCCTTAATTATTTTTAGCGCTGCACCAGAAATAAACCTCTTTGTAACACCGAGATCTATAAAAATACTAAAGGTATGGTCAATGATGGTACCTGACATCTTGAGCATAGTAGAATGGTGCTCGTCCTGGCAGTTATTCACCGCTGCATGAATCCAGTGGGCCTTGCCGAAATCTCCTACTGTAGTGTGTCTGACTGACCTGACTGCTCTAGCCCTCTCAACCATATAGTCACGTTGGTAATGTGGCTCTCCACATTTCCAAAATCCAACCTTCGGTCCAGTACTCCTGGTCCCCAAAGTAGAAGCTAATGACCCACCAACCTAAAACCCTGGTCTGTTATACTGAACATGCCTGAACTACTACTGCTGTGGATGACATTGCTGCTGGTCGTATGGTCCTCTGTAGGGAGTACACTACTAAGGCGTCGGTCGTCATGGCATCGCGAACATGGATCTTGTTGGAGTACCTCGATACCCTGATGGATGTCTAGCTAGTGTCTAATGCTGTTGCGCACAAGAAGTCCCCTGTCCTATCAGTCTTGCAGGAGTCCAACTCTGACCCTCACTGATAAGATCTTCCTTAGCTATGAGGGCCTTTTGGACTGCATCGTGCAATGTCTGAGGCATTAGGATCCTCACCTTCGCATGAATGCTGATGTTAAGGCCAAACACAAACTTGTTGACCTTGATCTTCTCGTTATTCATATGTGAATCATACCTAAGCAGCTCCATGAAATGACCCCCATACTCAAGCACTGTATGACTTCCTTGTCCCAAGGCATTGAAATCATTGCGCTGGTGCTCAATGGATTCCTCTGACAAATACCTTTTCCATAATTTCTCCTCAAACAGTTCCCATGACATGTCTTCGACGACCATGTTCAGTTGTGGCAGAAGCATCTTCCACCATAGAAGCACACTCCCCTTCAGCTGAAAGACTGCCATGTAGACCTTCATGTTGGAGATGTAGTCGCGAAGTGAAAAGCACATTGCCATGTTCTCGAACCATGCCTTGGCGGCTATGCCATACGTGGCACCCAATAACTTGGGAAACTTAACCTTCTCGAGTTCTCTGTGAACGCTACCCATATCGTCAGGGGCGCGCTGTGGACCCTCAGGGGGTATAGGCGCCCTAGCCTCATCTCTATCCAGACAGTTAATCAAGGCCTTTGACATCCTCTGAAAGGACCTCATCAATCCAATCACATCCCCCACAACAATCTTCTCTTGTCCAATGAATTTTTCTTCTCCTTGGGGGGTAGACCCCTCTCGCGTGGATGCTACTGGAGGCATTGCACATCCTCCCCTAGCACCACATTGTAACGTCCCCGACCATCAACCCCATTGCTGGGCAACGCTACTATGTAGAAAATTCCCATAAATTATATGTAACATTCATATTCAATCAAATTAACTCATTTAACATAGATTTACTGCCATCATACAGACTTAAACAAAATTAACAATAAGTGTCATTGCAACAGAATACATTATAATATTACAAGCATCACATACATGCATTTTAATTGAAATTAAACATGTAATGATACTTATCTTTGAAACAGTAGTAACTCCACCAACTACGTGCATACCTTCCATGAAACTCCCAACCTTAGACCACCCTGCTCATCATGCTCAACAGTGGGTCACCCCTGAGCTGGGACTAAGCTCCACCCAAGGCAAGGGAATCCTAGACTAGGTTGAGGTTACATAAAAACTACACAGAGAAACCATAAGGATTCTCTCCAGGAGCCTTCTTACACCCACTACCCACATATTCTCATTCCCCACATGCCTATTCCACCCAGGAGTATACACCTTCACAAGAACAGTCCATCGGTGCTTCACCTCCCTCTTTGGGTCTCGACAACAAGTCAGATCAGGAATTCTCAAAGCTCTGTAGCTGGTGCTGGAATATCTCTAGGAGAAAACCACTTCCCAATAGACTCTCTCACCTGGAGAGAGCCACTCACAAGCTTGAAAACCTGCCTCTTCAACCACCGGCCTCACAACCCGGTTCTTCAACCACTTTTGACTCAGTTCCAGCAAGGTACGAGTGACAACAATGGTAACTGGTCAACACCACTCAGGAAAATAGAAGGCTGCAACCTAAGAATGGTTTGGGTACGGAATTAACTCTGCAATGTTGCTAAAATGGGTTCACATGACACACAGGAGACACAACTCAGTCCACGGGTTTGCCACTAGATTTCAGGGTGCAAGACAAGGAATCAATGTAGAAGTCGAATGCAAATTTCAATGGTTCAGACGGAGGATGCATCGGCTTCTCCGGAAAAAATCACAGGTTGGCCTCATGGTTTCGGGTTTCGGAGTTGCGTGAGGTATGCATGTAGAGATCAGACGCATAGGTAACACTGTTCAGACAACGGATGCAAGTATGGAGAATGAACCCCCATCACGACTCAATTCTTGGGTTAAATTGCATGTGCCTGGGCCGACACATGTCATCCATGAAGCTGCATGCACTCCATCAAGTATGCGTTCCCTTTTCCAGGAACTTAGGATAAAAGTACACCTTTCACACCACTTTGGAATAATAATAAATTATTATGTCAAGGACTTAAGCCCCTAAGATTATCCCCTCTTTCCAACCTTTCAGCCCCATTTTCCCTTAGCCACTTTGTGGAAGCTTAGTCCCCCATCACTCTTTCTTTGTGGTTGATCTGCATGCAGTGATGTTTAATATTTATTAATGTTATGCATAATTACATATACAAAAACAAGCTCCTGGCCTTTAACACTTAGGCTCTCTGACCTAATAAACACATAAGCCCACCAACTTACCAATACCCGACTCACCAGCGTACAAAACATGGTTTACAATTGATAAACATGATTACAACAGGGCTTGTCCTTGGGGATATTACAATCCCCTCCCCTTATTTTTTCACTGTCCTCAGTGCAACTTTTACACAACATCAACAAGATTTTCAAAATATTAAAAAAGATGCGGATATTCTGCCCGCATAGCATCTTCAAGTTCCCAAGTCACGTCCTCAGGATAGTACCAGTTCCACTGGACCTTTACAAGCCCTATGGCTTGATTTTGGAGCTGTTTTCTTTTCTGTTCCAATATGTGCACATGATGCACTTGCAAACCACCTTCTTTCTCCACCTAAATCACATTCTAATCAATTACATGATTATCATTAGGTATATATTTCTTAAGAAATGAAACATGAAACACATTATGTACAGTCATGGATGTAGGTAATGAAAGCATATATGCAACTGGCCCAATCCTTTCTAGGATTTTAAATGGCCCACATATTTTGGCTGCCAACTTGGCACAGTTTCCCAGCTTCAAGGAACTTCTATTGGCTTTCAGTTTTAGGAAAACATGGTCTCCCACTTTAAACTCTTTGTGGGTTCTGTTTTTATCAGCATAACTTTTCTGCCTGTCTTGGGAAACTTTTAAATTCTGCTTAATTTTTAGCATATGTTCTTCCATTTCCTTGAGAAACTCTAGCCCAACTACTTCCCTATCAGCTGGATTATCCCAGCTTACTGGAGTATTGCACTTTCTGCCATAAAGTGCTTCAAATGGGCTCATCTTCAACGATGCTTGATACCCATTATTGTAGGTGAGTTCTACCAAGTGTAGGTAGTCTTCCCATTTAGATGGTTTGTCCATTACACACATACTTAGTATGTCTTCTATCACTTGATTCACCTACTCTGTCTTCCCATCAGACTCAGGATGATAGGCTGTGCTAAAGTTCAGATTCGTTCCAAACCCCTTGAATAACCCTTTCCAGAAATTTGAGGTAAATTTCAAGTCTTTGTCAGACACAATTGTCTTAGTAATTCCATGCAATCGTGGCACTTCCTTCATAAAGATGTCAGCAACATCTGCTGCCTTATGAGGAGTCTTTAACGGAATGAAATGGGAAGCTTTCATAAGCTTGTCCACCACCACCATGATTGAGTCATGTTTCTTTCTTGTTCTGGGAAATCCTGTGATGAAATCTATTGTCACTACCTCCCACTTCCACTCAGGAATGGGTAAAGGCTGCATCAATCCTGCTGGGTTCCTGTGCTCATCTTTAACCTTATGACATTCCATACATCTGGTGATGTATTCTACAATTTATTTCTTCATACCTAGCCAAAAGTAATGGCTCTTGACTTCTTCCACAATTTTATGATAACCACAGTTCCCTACATAAGGTACGTTATGCATTTCTTTCAAAATCATAAGTTTCAATTCCTGGACGTTAGGTACATAAATTCTTTTCTGTACAGAAGTGTTCCGTCATTTTCCAATTTATAATTCTCCACTTTTTGTGGCATCTTACCTTGCTGTAGATTTGCTACCAAATCCATGTACTGCAAATCTATATTTGCAGCCTCCGAAATTCTGTCTTTAATATTAGTTCGGTACATGCTAATGGCCATAGAATTCAATTCATGCACTCTCCTGTTGAGTGCATCGACCACTTTATTCTCCTTCCATTTGATATGCTTGATATCAAAATCGTACTCACAGAGAAACTCCAACCACCTACTCTGTCTAGCGTTCAAAGTTGGCTGATCAAAAAAATACTTCAAATCGTTATGGTCTGTCCTCAGTTCGAACCTCCTTCCCATGAGGTAATGCCTCCATTTCTTTAGAGCGTGTATTATGGATGCCAACTCCAAATCATGAGTGGCATAGTTCTTTTCGTTCTCTTTCAACTTCCTGGACTGATAACATATTACAAATCCATTATGACCGAGGACTCCTCCCAGTCCTTCTTTGCATGCATCTATTCACACCACGAAATCCTCATTTGGGTCTACGATCCTCAATATTGGAGCACTGGTTAACAACTGCTTCAATCACTGGAATCTTCTCTCACATTCCTCTGTCCATTGAAATTTATTCTCTTTCCTTTGCAAGGAAGTGATAGGGTGAGCTGTCCTCGAAAACCTTGCAATAAACCTTCTATAATAACCATCTAGACCCATAAAGGATACGAATTTCGTCACGTTATTTGGAGCTGACCATTCTATGATGGCCTCAATATTCTCAGGATATACAACTATCCCATCCTTTGAAATAATATGCCCCAAGTAATGGATATTCTCCTGATAAAACAAGCACTCGCTCAACTTGGCATACAACTGGTGCTCTCTTAGCACCTGCAACACCATCCTCAAATGTTGTTCATGCTCTTCCTATGAATTTGAATACACCAGAATGTCATCCAGGAAGACTATGACAAACTTGTATAGATAGTCCCTGAATACACCATTCATTAGGCACATAAAAACAACGGGTGCGTTCGACAGCCCAAACGACACCACTGTGAACTCATAATGACCATACCTTGTTCTAAAGGCGGTCTTGCTGATGTATTCATCCTTTATCCTTACCTGGTGATATCCCGACCTAAGGTCTATCTTCGAAAATATCTTCGCATCCTTCAATTGATCGAAGAGGTCATCAATCCTCGACAAAGGATATTTGTTATTTACAATTACTTTGTTCAATTGTCTGAAATCAATACAAAATCTCAGCGTCCTATCCTTCTTCTTCACGAATAGGACTGAGTCACCCCAAGGTGACACACTTGGGCATATATACCCCTTCCTCAGGATCTCCTCAAGCTGCAATTGTAGTTCTTTCAGCTCTGGCATACTCATTCTGTAAGGAACTTTCGACACTGGAGCGACTCCAGGCATCAAGTTTACAGAGAATTCGATATCTCTTTTCAGAGGTAGTCCGGGTACCTATTGAAATACATATTCAAACTCCTTTAGTACCGCATGATATCCAATATTTGAGACCTCATCCTTAGATGCTTCCTCCACATGGGCTGCAAATAATTGACAGCCTTTCATGTAGCACTTCTTCAGCTGCATTGCTGAGATTTCTCTAATCGAAACAAATCTGGGAATTCCTTGGACTGTTTTCTGATTTCCTTCCTCATCCAGGCAAGTGAATGCCTTGTTACGACAGTCCATGATGGCATGGTGCTGGTCCAACCAGTCCATCCCAACTAGACAGTCATACGAACCTAAAGGTAGAATGTTCAATTCAACCTTTGTGCTCAGTCCATTCATGTCCACTGGACATGACTTAACTAACTCAATGAATTTCCTCTTGGTTTTTGTATCCAACTACACTAACCAATACTTTTCATGTTTGCTTCTCGACAATTGCAAACTCTCCACCAATCTAGGATCTATATAACTATGGCTAGCCCTTGAATCAATTAAAATAGTAAATGCATGGTTGGTGATCATACCTTCCACTTCAATCATGTGCGACTGATATTCAACTTGATTGTTGTCCAAGGCTGCGTAGAACCTTGGAATTCTACTTCCCATGTTCTCCACTGTTTCAACTTGCTGAACATTATGGACAACTCTCACTTTGCCATTTTTGTGGGGACAATGTCTGTGCTTGTGGTTCCCCTGACAACCCCAACATTGAATGGGTGTATTCTATGGCCTTTGTTCCCCTAATTCATCCATTCTCAGCTCTCTAAATGATGGCTGTCCTTGAGGACTATTTTTGAAAAAGGAAGGTTTGTTTCCCTTTTGCCTCTTCTCTTTATTAAACTTCTTCTGGTCATCTCAAGCTTTCCAAAAAGTAGGCTCTTCTCTTTGCTGTTCATATAAGAATTTCACCCTTCTTATAGTTTCTTCCATAGTCTTAGGATCATCATACTGAATCTTGTCACCAATGGAAGGTGGAAATCCACTTAGATACCTTTGAATCTTGACAGTCTCATCTTTGATGAACGAGACATACTTCAACAATTCCAAAAATCTTCGTTCGTATTCATCAATGGTCACACTGCCCAGCTTGAGTTCAAAGAACTCTATCATCTTTCGGTCGTAGTATATTTTAGTCAAGTATTTCTTCTCGAAATACCTCTTGAATTATTTCCAAGTGATATCTTTCTCTCTAATTTGCTGCACCTGCACAAGCCGATCCCACCACATGGATGCTTTTCCTTTCAGTTGATACATCAAAATTCTTCCTTCTGCATGAGAGGAATAATTCTGTAGTTGGAAATATTTCCTCATGCCAAGCAACCATGTTTCAGAATATTCCTCCTTATTATGTTCTCCATCAAACGTAGGAGGATCAATCTTGTTCATTTCTCCCTTCAGTTCATCCACTCAAGATCTCCTGTTCTTTCTGGTAGGAGATGGTCTTGAACTATTGTGTGCCCTCCTCTTGGAGAGACCTTGGGAGTGATGATGGTGTCTACCAACAATCCTTGATATTCTTCCCTCAGAAGTCTGGTGACTCCCTGTTTTTCTCGAGTCTCTCTCCTTGTCCAACTTCTTTTCTATTCTCTCCAGACTCTTCATCACATTTAAGTTGAATTCCCCGTGTCGTTCCTTAGCTTTCATGAGCTTTCTTCTATCTTCTCGATGATTTTGGGCATCATTCTGAAATCTTTCAATGTTTTTCATCATATGCCCTTCCTTATCTATCTCTTCTCCATGCCCATTGGAGTTTGACCCTTCAACTCCCAAATGAACATTTGTCCCTTTAGCTTCGTTCTCTGAACTGGAAGCATTATGTGCCTCCATTTCTTTTCACTCAGTGTCAACTCTATTTAGTTCTGGAATTTGTTAAACTTATGCAGACACAATGTGCAGACAACCAAAATTTTTCAGGCCATCATTCCTTAACAAATCCCACAACATTCATAAACAAATCTGATTCTAGAAAAATTTCAAACTCCATTTTCTTTCGAGGCTCCACGCTGCGAAGTTTTTGGGAACCAACCCCTTTCTCTTAGTCCCCCAACCCATGTGACCATGGGTCATGACCAAGTGCTATATCTATAAGCGCTTACTCGGGCCTTCGGCCTCGGAAATTTTCAAAGCACAACACAACAATCTCTTAGAGTTTCGAGTTACCGAACTCGCGCAGTATAATGGATCAACAATCCATGTCTACCCATCATCCAATGACTGAAACTCACTATCGAACCTCAGGTGTCTGAGTTCTGGGACTTCGGAGCTTAAGGACTTCAGTTTTCAGAAGCTTTCCCGCTTGCTTCCCTTTCGATCTCCTGAATTACAAACTTCCGGCTTCTCTATCCTCTAAGCCCACATAGTACAACCATCACCAACTAAGGCGATGGCACGTGGTATGCCTAGAAAGGCCCATGTCACCCCAAGCGACATCATTCGGCCCCACCATGTCTATCCATTTACTTCAAAACTCCAGGGTTCAGATCTTCGGACTTCGGGAGTTTCAACTCCTCTATGCTCACTTTTGCTCGGAGCACTTTCTCCCGGAGTTCATGATCTACCGATGCATGTCCTCCATCATGATCAATGACTATGAGTGACTTCAACACTTCGACCTTTGGGATTTTCAAACGCACAACACTTGCCTCCTCATGAAGTGCTTCCACCCAAAGTACGCGATCTCTTGATGCATGTCCTTCATAACGGACGGTTGTGATCTACTTCGAGACTTTGGGAGTTTGTCACACTCCACACTAGAAATCCTCTGAAGTGATTTTCATTTTCCTTCCTAGAAATAGATCTAACATTCATGATCTTTTCCTATGATCTACGGTGTAGATATCCTTTGGAAGTTTATGCCTCAACACATTCCACTTCTCCCGACTGCCGAACTTCGAAAGGCTTCTAGGATAACCCTCGTGCACTTTTTCTGGATCTGACAGTCGAAAAGGAATTTCATTTTTCCCAAACAGATCCTATGGTTCCAACACCCCGAGTGTTGAGCTCTCTCTCTCCATGGTCAAATACCACGCTAGCTGTGGTGTTATTCTACCACTACTCCTCCTGAGCTTCATAACACGACCAAGTAACCCCTTGGCACTCAAAAACATTCTAAGGTTCGAAATTGGTCCCATTTGAACACCATTTCCACTTAAAAACTTGGGTCCAAAGACCACTTATCCGACCCATCCAGGCTCAACGTTGAAACCATGGGCTCTGATACCATATTGTAACGTCCCTGACCATCAACCCTACTGCCGGGAAACGCTACTACATAGAACATTCCCATAAATTATATATAACATGCATATTAAATAAAATTAACTCATTTAACATAGAGTTACTGCCATCATACATACTTAAACAAAATTAACAATAAATGTCATTGCAACAGAATACATGATAATATTACAAGAATCACAGACATGCATTTAAATTGAAATTAAACACGTAATGATACTTATCTTTGAAACTGTAGTAACTCCACCAACTACGTGCAAAACTTCCACGAACCTCCTAGCTTTAGACCATGCTTCTCATCACGCTCAATAGTGGGTCACCCTCGAGCTGGGACTAAGATCCACCTGAGGCAAGGGAATCCTAGACTAGGCTGATGTTACAGGAAAACTACACAAAGCAACCAGAAGGATTCTCTCCAGTAGCCTTCTTATGCCCACTACTCATGAAATCTCTTTCCCCACATGCCTGTTGCACCCGGAAGTATACACCTTCACAAGAAAATTCCATCTGTGCTTCACCTCCCTCTCTGGGTCTCGAAAACAGGTCAGATCAAGAATTCTCAGAGCTCCGTAGCTAGTGTTGGACTCTCTCTGGGAGAAAATCACTTCCTAGCAGACTCTCTCACCTGGAGAGAGCTACTCACAGTCCTGACAACTTGCCTCTTCAACCACGGGCCCGACAACCTGGTTCTTCAGCGACTTTCGACTCAGTTCCAATAAGGTACGGGTGAAAACAACGGTAACTGGTTAACACCACTCAGGTAAATAGAAGGCTGCAACCAAAGAACGGTTCGGGTACTGACTCGTCTCTGTAATGTGGCTAAATTGGGTTTACAGGACACACAAGAGACACAGATCAGTCCATGGGTTTTCCACTGGATTTCAGGGTGAGAGACAAGGAATCAACACAAAAGTCAAACACAGACTCCAACGGTTCAGACGGAGGATGCATCGTCTTCTCAGGAAAAACATCATAGGTTGGCCTCACGGTTTCAAGTTTCGGAGCTGCGTGAGGTATGCATGTAGAGATCATATGCATAGGTAACACGGTTCAGGCAGTGGATGCAAGAATGGAAGACAAACCCCCATCATGGCTCAATTCTTGGGTTAAATTGCATGTGCCTGGTCCAACACATGTTGCCCATGAAGTTGCATGCACTCCATCAAGTATGCGTTCCCTTTTCCAGGAACTTAGGATAAAAGTATACCTTTCACACCACTTTGGAATAATAATAAATTATTATCTCAAGGACTTAAGCCCCTAATCTTAGCCCCTATTTCCAACCTTTCAGCCCCCTTTTCCCTTAGCCACTCTGTGGAAGCTTAGTCCCCCATCACTCTTTCTTCGTGGTCGGTCTGCATGCAATGATGTTTAATCTTTATTAATGTTTTTCATAATTACATTTACAAAAATAGGCTCTTGGCCTTTAACACTTAGGCTCTTCGGCCTAATAAACACATAAGCCCACCAACTTATCAATACTCATCTCACTAGCCTACAAAACATGATTTACAATTCATAAACATGATAACAATTCATTAACATTATTACAACATGGCTCGTCCTTGGGGATATTACACACGTCGTCTTCCTCCACGACGTCCTCTAACCGTGATTACATGGAGGGACACAATTCAATTTTAATCAGTGATAAATTATTAATCAAGTGTTTAATACAGTGGAAGGCGTAATGATCCCAAGGCGCAGGGTTGAACCTTTCTTTGACACCATATGTAATGTCCCTCACGTTACGCCTAAGAAAAAGCGAAGCACAATAAGTATTTTTTTTTCTTTTCATTAGGAAATTAACGTCAACAATATAAATTATATTAACACAAAATCAACGACATCATAAGTAAAATCATTACCAGCTACTCGTCATTGAATCAATAAAGATGCATTCAACGCATCAACAAAAAAAATAGCGACTTATAAACATAAATAGCATCGCCACTTAGCACATCACAATCATCTTGACACAATTTATAAACAATGATCAACTAGATAATGAATATTAAATGACTACCTGCTCAACCTACCCTGCAAGGTTAGGACCTCCAGAACACATAAGCAATGTTCAAGCCCATTATTCAATTGATTTTGACCATTTAATGTCTCAGGGATGGTGATTTTTTTGAGGAACAAAGAGGTGTCTACATCCCACTAACACATCAAGTCCAAAAACCAACTAGCTATATCAACAACATCAACGATAACAATGACGCGATAGAGTTATAACACCAATCACAGATCATAACAATTCCATGGCGCAAGAGAAAGTTGATTACTAATTCAATCATACAACGACATAAGATAAGGCACAAAAGCAGACATCTACTTTACTTCAAGGCACACGATTAATTAACCATTTAATTCTTCATTAATCAATATTATCTCAAGGTGCGTGCATGATCCAAATTCCGAATTAGACATAAACCAACACCATTCATTATGCACAATTCATCTATTCAGTTAGGAGATCATACTTCAACATTTAATTTCAAGACACATGAATATGTAATTACTAAATCATTTTTACATTGACACCATTGCAAGGTGCATTAAATCCCAGTACTTAATCGTTTACACATCAACAATAAATATGCAAGAGAAATTAAACTAAAAACAAGCAAACATCAACATAATAAATGGTGCAAGGATGTCTAGCTACTTAACCAGTCATACATCGATATTAAATTCATGGAGCAAGTAAATTTATAACTTATTCATTCATCAATAATTAATTATTCATTTCACCAAAGTAAACTATCGATTTATTTCATGGCGCTACAAATCTATCTACTCGATCAATCATACATCAATTTAAGGGAAGAAAGAGTAAATTATAGACATCTCGTCATACATCAGCGTTATTCATGGCACACGAATGGTCTAATTACTTAAGTTGCTACACCTCGACATTAATCGAGGCGCGACAGTAAATCTAATCACTTATCTAATCATGCCTCACCATTATTCCAGGCGCCCAGTGACCCACCAATTTATTTTCATACAATTCACAAACCATAAGTAAATCATCTGTCCAACTTAAAGGTGATATGATAGTTTAACATCATGAGGGTTACAAGGACCAAAATAAAATGGTTATTAACCTATCATCATTACAAATTTCCCAAGAGTTGACTTACCGACACGTACATTAAGGCTCCATTTATGAAACACTAACAAGTGAGGTTACAATAAGTAGGTGTTGAACCAAGAAATGATTAGGTGGCTAAGGTGATTTCCATATTAGAATAAGAACTTAACCATAGGAATAATAGGCGTTACCACCATAAAAAGTTATGGTAGAATATGAAACTCGTCTTTAAATTAAAAAGAAAGGGGTCAAAATTGTTAAGCCCTAATATTGGCTCATTACCCCTTAATTGGGGCATATTACATTAGTAATGTTATTTTATTTATGTCGGATTTATTCCATTAGTTGTAATTATACCTTCTAGTCTCCTATATATACCAAAGAGACATTTTCATTTGGAATCATCTTGTACTTGAACATTTAAGTGGGGTAAAAGGAGGTTGCCCCCTTGAAGAGGCTTGTTATCTGAAATTATCTTTTTTTCAAGGCATTGAGTACTTTTTCTGAGGTTTTTCTATGCTATATTGATGTTTGGTTCTTAACATATGGTATCAGAGCTCAAGGTCTTGGGGTTTCGCTGCTACATTTGAGACATCTTGGAATTTTTGCTATAACTTTTTTTCTACAATGTTTTAGAAGGAAGGACTTGGAGGATATTTAGTAGATGGATCAAGGTACGTTGGGTTAAAATTTCAGCTCCTGAGGCCTTATATTTTCGGAGATACAACCTGTACAATATAGGATTCTAAAATCATCCTGAACTGAGTCATTGCAGAATTTTCGCTATAATTTTTTTTATGTAACGTTTCAGACCCTAAAATCCAAAATCTATTCACAGAAATTAGTAAGGTATCTGTGGTAAACATTTCAACTTCTGGGTCATCTTAAATTTGTATATACACCCTGTGTAAGATAGGGTATCTGACTAGTCCTATTGACTAGTCTCAAGAAGGTGTTCCAGGTAAAACAATCATTTCTTCCTAGAGTATGAAAATTGAGTGGGACTGGTTTCATTGGAGAGTGGAAAATCTATAGTATTTCTGGTACTAGTTTCAGAATTTTATATCAATTATTTTTTGTGGGGCACGCTATACAAGTGAGATCTCTTGGAAAGGCCAAAAATCGATAAGTTGTGGGGAAGTTACCGTAAATTCCACTTGGCACATACACTTTCGATCAGACCTATGGCATTGCAGAGAAGAAATATTAGAGAACTACATAAAAGAAAGTTTCATACCCAAAAGGGCCAAAACTAGGGAGATACAATAGAAGAAATATTGTCTAGCAAAACCACCTCAAAATCAAGGTTCAAAAGTGATACTTGGCCAACAAGCCACCCAAAAAGGGAACTTCTACACCAAATAAGCCTCCAAATAATCCTACTTGGACTCTTTATGAAGGTGAAGAAATGCATAGGGACATAAATGATTTACAAAAGAAGATAGTAACAAAAGATGAACTACAAGAGATGGAAGCTAAGTTGGAGGCAAAGATGGATGGTTTAAAAGAGGGGATCATGGAAGTATTGAAAAATTTCGTAACAAAGAAGACACCTGAAAGTGAAAATGCATCCTATGAAATTCATGATGAGGACACAAGGATGGTGAATCAAGAATGGAGAAACTCCAACTTTGGGTTGAAGACCAACTATGTTCCTAAGATCGATATGAAGAATTTTGATGGAAAGGACCCAATCACATGGATACTTTAGATGGAGCAATTCTTTGATCTACATAATGTGCCACATACACAAAAGGTACGAATTGTTTCTTTATATTTAGAACCTAATCAATTTGTATGGTATCGATGGATTCGTTCTCGCAAATCACTCGTCACTTGGACAATTTTCACGGAAGAAATGATAACACACTATGAGGATACAAAGAGAAATACCTTCTTTATCCAATTGATAAATCTCAAGCAAAAGGGTTCAGTTACCGAGCACATTGAGAACTTCCAAAGATTGAATATAAAGGTAACCGATATTCCATATGAGCACTTGATTGATGTATTCATAGGAACTTTAAAGGATAACACTCAACATTAGGTTCACCTTTGGGAACCCAAATCATTGGAGAATGCATTTAAGGTGGAAAGAAAGGTTGAAAGTAAAAATATGACTATGGCTACTAGAAGGACCATTCCTAACATCTATAGAGAGAACAATGCTCCTTCTTCTAAAAAACCTCAACCTACAAGGTTGACACCTCAACAATTTGAGGAAAGAAAAGCAAAAGGTTTATGCTTTAATTGTGACAACAAGTACAGTAAGGGACATAAGTGTGGTGAGATGAAATTATTCTACATAGATTGTGAAGAGGAAGAAGAACTAGAACAAGAACCATCTCAAGATGAAAGCGTAGAAGCAATAATGTATGAAGAGTTGACACCCACGATATCGTGTAATGCATTGGCTGGAATTAGCACTCCTCAAACCCTCAAGATCGAAGGATACATCAAAAAGAAAAAGGTAATAGTCCTAACTGATTCTAGCAGTACTCAATTTCATTCACTATAAATTAGCCAAAGCTCTCAATTTCTTTGTATATCCAGCGCCAGAGTTTCAAGTAATGATTGCAGATGGAGGAACTATCAATTGCTCAGGAAAATGCAATAAGATCAATCTTACTATGGGGGAATATGT
>ML789923.1:103809-176054 GCA_009831015.1 Picea engelmannii | reverse complement strand
TGTGTAGGCTAGGAAAAATATATTCCAAGGGCATGGCTATTTACTTGTCATAGACCAACCTGATTGGTGTGTGATTGGTTAATGTTTTGTATTCCATGCAATATTCCCATAGAAACATAGGGATATTCTCATCCCAACCATCCCTATTAACTTTGCAATTTTTTGTTAATGTGAATTATAAAATATTGTTAAATTGTTCCACCATACCATTTTCCTGCAACTATTATGGTATGGTATTATTATGATGGATAAAAAATTCACATACCAATTCTTACACTACCCTCACATTGAAATTTTTTCCCATGGTCATTTTTAAGGCTCCCTAAACAACCAAACCTTCCGACAATATTCTCGAAGATAAACCTCATAATTGTCAGTGTAGTGTTATCCCTCATTGGTGCAACCTCTTCCCATATTTTCAAGTATTCTATCATAGTGATGATATATATATATATATATATATATATATATATATATATATATATATATATCTCTTNTCCCTTGAACAACATTCCATCGGATTATTTTGTATGATAAGTTCAACTTCCTACCATTCAAATGGATTCTCGGTCACAATGGGTTGCAATGGAATCTCATTACATGAATAAGGGTTACCAACTAGTTGACACCTTGTTGCAATTCTTTGCATGTTTTATGGCATATTAACATAGCGTCGACTACCACAATCTAACATAGATAAAATTCAACCTAGTAGTTTCCATTCCCCCATAATAACCTCCACTCTTGAATAAATATGGATGGAAGTAGATAATAAGTTTTGGAAGCATAAATTGGACTACAAAGATGTTGTTTTTAGACACATTTCATGTTTTGCTCATGGGAACTCGATAACATTTTTCCCACAGGTCAATGGGTAGAGTTGTAGATGCTACAACTCTTCCTATAGGCTTGTGGGAAGAGTTTCCACATCTCTCCCCACAAGCTTGTAAGAATAGTTGTAGACGATAAAACTCTTACCACAACCCTGTGGGTAGAGTTTCCATGATTACAAATCTTTCCACAGGCTTGTGGGAAGACTTGCCATGTTACAACTCTACCCACATACTTGTGGGAAGAGTTTCCATGTTACAACTCTGCCCACAGGCCTGTGGTAGAGTTTCCATGTATATTAGATATTGTTTGTACATCAGGATGTAACTACAATTTCAATATCAATTTTAAACCTAAAACAAAATTAGTTGTACCCACAACTTGCTAAAATTTCGAAACAATAAATACAAGCATTTGACACCTATGAGTGTTACTTCTTGTTCAGTCTATTGTTCTTCATTAATAATCTCATTCATATTATTGATTTGTGTTACTATTCTTGTTTATTTTCTTTCTTTCTTTTATTAGCCTCATTCAACTGATTTCTTTGGATATTCCTCGTTATCTTTTTCTTGTATTTGATGACATTCAATATTTTAGACTTGTGTCTTTTTAATTCGGTTGATAAAGAGTGAAGACATATTTTGAATTCTTGCTAAGAACACTTATTTATGCTTCTATAAGGGGTTAGGGAATCCTTTATTCTCTGATATGAGTACAATGATTCAATATCAATATAAATTAAATAATTTATGGGAGATTCAAGGTGATTTTTTCATAGTTTTTTTTATAAATAAATACCCATACTTCATTTGGAAGTGCCATCTTGAATTGCCAAGTTATTTCTAGATAATGAATTATTTCCAATATATGGTACTAGCACCGACCTTAGACATTCGAACCAACATTGTCATATGTTTTACAACATTTCACTTTGCTTTAATGGGGAAGACCTATAAAGTTTTTAGGAATTCTTTATTGGCATACTACCATATTTTGGTTTTCACTACCCCACTTTAGTTGCTTATATTCAGTGTGATGATTTAATATAATTTCATTATTTGTGTGTTCATGTTCTTTGTACTTCTAAGCATTGTGTTCTCAACAATTGTTTGGAATCTATTTGAATTACACTTTCCTTTCTTTCTGTCATCTCATTTTCAATTTTGTCCTTTTGAAAAATATGTTATCTACAACATCATAGATGGGTAAAAAATCATTTAATAGAATCCTGGCTTGTAATTGAAATAACACATTAGTTAGATTGTTGATTGCAACCTCTTAGTAAATAAAGTTTTTTCTAAATTTTTACTTGCCAACTTTACCAACTCTAAGAACTTATGGGTTTGTGTGAATTATTTTCTTATAAACAAATATTGAGTTATATATTTTATTGTAATTAAATATTTTCTATGCAAACATGTAGATTACTAATGTACTATAATTTTTTTTTTTCAACATACATAGAAATTATTCAACGCTAGTTATCTCATTTATTTTATGTGTTAATTTTAAAAATGCAACATAAATACAAATTTTGATTACTAAATATGGATGACCCTTGTTCCCTAGAATGGAGTAATTCTCCTTCAATGATAGAGACATGGTTTACTATAGCCATCATAATTGAATATCATGGGTTCAATGAATGCCTTCAAGGAGTTTAGTTGATACATAGAAATGTATTCTCTATTCAAAATATTTTATATGGTGATAAAAAAGGCATATTAGATTTGATGCTAAATTATCAGGATATGGGTATGGATACACCAAATTTTTGAAAAGTTGAGACCTATAATCAAGGAAGGGACACATATACATGATTCTATGTCAAATGATTAATTTATCATTTTTATTGGAGAGATTAGTGGATGCTCAGTTTCATTTACCAATAGTTGTATTAGTTATCTCTCTTATGTTAGATTCCTCTCATATTATGTATCATCATGTGGACATGTGCTAAGATAAGAAATAGTTGTATTAGTTATCTCTCTTATGTTAGATTCATCTCATATTATGTATCATCATGTGGACATGTGCTAAGATAAGAGCCATGTTGGTTATAATCACCTCTTCAAAAATGTAGCTTCATCAACAATTGTACAATGGAAAACCAATGGTCAATGCAACCTACTTTTTAATTTCTAGCATTTGGTTTAAGGGTCACTGTTTATAATAATTTGGAGAAGGATTATGATATTGGTGTTCCTTGCAGCCCTTTGAAAGCACCACCAATATTATACTCTTCCTCTAAAATATAATGAATAAAAATGACCTTCAATTAAATGCTTGAACAAAATAGGTCCATTAAATATTCAACCATTTGGAACCTTGATGACTGTTACAAACCTCCATATAAATAATATAAGAAAATCTTGAACTTATTAATCGGGTTCAACAATACACATTTTCACTACTATATAGGAGAAGAAGATTGGATCTTACATTAAAAGAATGTGAAAAGCATAATAACCATACTGCTAAGATAGCACTGAAAATAGTGTGGACTGTTATAGGCTTTTGCATCAAGCTATTGGTTTACAATGCCCTTTGGATCACATGATTATGGTTTAATATTATCACATTATTGATCTAACTTATCTATAACAATAATTGTTTTCCTAATTATAGGGTTTGGGCACATACATACTTTACCCAAGGGTAAATTTGGAGAGCAATTTCATGAGCAAAAATATGACTAAGTTAAGCATAATTATGAGTAGTGATATCTCTTGGGAGATGCTTCTAAAAATGTTAGGAACGAGGCATACTCATCTCAGCTAGCAAGACATTTGGATCAATACTTTTCAAAGTTCACAGAAACACATAGTTAACCATAGAATTAAAAATGTTGGACAAAGTCATCAACTAGAGCATGGGATATATGACTCTCCTTAGCCTTGTCCATAGTGATTAATCATCCAAAGGTGGAATGCTTCTTCAATTATCCCTTTATATCTTCATCCTCCTATCCTGAGTGCTTTGGACAATGGGATGGTGGAATATTAGTGCTAGAATAATGGTGAGAAAAGTATATTGACTCTTTTATTCCACTAATGAAATGGATCATATTCCATCCATCATCTCTTTTATGCGTGTTTCAAGGATGAAGCTTTATGTCTCTCCATTTGTGTTCATCCTTCAATATTTTTAGAGAAAACTACCCCCATATTGTTCCATCCAAACAAAGTCAACAACCTTACTTTTATGATCAGAAATGCTACATGAAACTTCACATAGGATGCTACCAACAACACTCTAAGAGATCCACTTCTAATTATGTGGTATTTACTTGAGGTAATTAACATCTTCTTCAATTTTATCTTCTTTAAGTTAGTTAACACTAATTTTTGTGAGTTACACAAACCTTAGTTAACATGGCAGTTAAGTGGTAATCTCATTTTTGAATGTTCAATGTGATTTATTTTCTTTTTTGGTGCCACCTTCTCTCTCTTCTACTCTTTAGATATGAAAATAACATACCATTGGTATTAGAGATATAGCACAATCCTGACTCATCTTGGCTTACTCAATGGACCTAGGACCTGTGAAACTCCTGGCTCAACATGGCTTACTCAGCTCAACATGATCCCAATTATTATTATTTAATTAATGAACCCTTCGTTGGAACTTCGATGACAAGTTATAAATTATACAACTAACAAAACGTTAGTCGTCTGACCCAACCACTGTCGGAATCACAAAACATTTGTCGATACATGGTCATGATTTTGACGAAGCCTAGTTGATCTTATGATGAAATAAAACTGGATTTGGGATGAATAATGGTTGATGGTATGACATACTGGTGATGGAGATTGGTCAGTCGTGCAATGAACCTACGATGACAATGGTTGTAGACATTGGTCGATTACAATCCATGTTCGTCGTAGGCTAGTCGCTCTTATGATACACTAGTGATGAACATGTATTGGATTTGGGACGAACGCATATCGATGGTACAATAGATTGGAGATGGACATTGGTCATTTGTGATCCACATTCCTCATAGGTGCGTCACTCTTATGATGCATTAGCAATGAGAAAAAAATGGATTTGAGATGAACGACGGTCGATGGTACGATGGCAATTTTAGTTTTTCTTGTGACGAAAAAGTGTTCGTCGCATGTACGACATACGTGACATGACATAAAACGAGTTGTATGGTTCATTGTACTTGATAATTTTTGGTGACAAACCTGGATCGGTAAATTGTCAGAATATGGGCCCAATGTACTAGTGGGTGTTGACTCGTAAACTTGCCACTAGCTATATAGCCTGCAAATGGTTGCAAGGCATATTAAAAACTTACTGTAATATTTATAACTAGTAGGTGGGATACCCTGGGAGAAAAATGAAATGGTGATTTATTTTCAATTATTCTTAAAGTTTAAACATGTGCATAATTTCTAGCTTGCTACAAAAATTCGAAAGTTATGATAATCTACATATAGAAGTGTTAATTGTTTTCATCCTTGAATATTATTATGAGGTCTATTTTTTGGGTTGCATATGGTTACACTCATTAAATATTTAAAGGATATATTATGCTCATCAAGTTCCTTTGGATACAAGGTATGGAGGTTTTTTTTATTCACCAATATAAGGCACATGTCATGGCAACAAGTTCTTTGGATACAAGGTATGGAGGTTTTTTTTTTTCACCAATATAAGGCACATGTCATGGCAACAAGTTCTTGCTACAATGGTAGAGATTTATTGCAAGCATATCAAATTGATATGGATAATTTTTCGAAATAAAGGTTTTCTTTGCATACATTAATGGTTTGGCATTCAAAAAATTTCGTAATATACCACATACTAAGATTGATACTAAGATGGATTAGAAGGCATCCAAAATATATATCATAATTTTTATATGGAAAATATGATTGCGCACGTTATAAAGGTGAAATATTGAACCACATATTGTATATGGTATACGTTTGGGGTCGATGTTGATGATTCGATCTTTGTTACATGTATTGCATGCTTGGAGTGATATATGTGTTGCATACAATTGTCATTCATAATAAATATGGTTGTAACTCTAAGTACAGTTCTCAAGCTGTCATTCAGATATGAAAAGTGGAAAGTTGATTTGTGCATTTACTTTCGCTGATATGGCATTTCCCCTTGCATATTTGACACTCGCTTACTGGGTAATTGAATGCCATGTCGTGTGTTTAAAATTGGAAATATGATGTGGCATAGGGAAGATTACATGTGTAGATTCAAAGTGATGTGAAGGTCACCTTACATTCAATGTATAGGAATGTGGGTATTAACACCTACGTCCCACACATAATATTATGGATGATTTTAGAGGTTAAATTTCACTTATGAGTTAATTTTTTATGGTTTTTCCCAAAACAATATTCGCTATTCTAAAAATGATTCGCCCAAATTCTATAGGATAAAATTGTTTTACCTTAAAAATTGCCAAACTTTTATATAAACTATATAAAATCCTTTTAAATTTGAATATTTTTACAAAACTATCGCCAAAAATTTATAGTTGGAATATGAAGGATTAGTAAGATTCGCCAAGGTTTCTACATTTTAAAATAAGTTTCCATCCTTAAAATCATCCCTGCATACCACCCTAATTCTTGGTTTTAAAATTTCATTTTTGAGCTGTTGAAAATTGTTGTGGTTATAGGATTTAACTCTGGTGGTTTCTTAACCAATTGAACTATTTTTTCAAGAGTATTTGAAATTGTCATGAAGGTATGTGAATACCAAATTGTTTTTCATCAAATGTATATTTGTTTTGTAGTAATAATTTAAAAGTATGTCTCTATATTGATTGGTCTTTTAGTGTGTTCTTCTTTCTCCTTTTGGGTATGGAATAACTCTGTGAAGAAATAGTTATGATTTCTCTTTGCCTTTCTTTATGAATGCACTCTTCACGTCCGTTTAAGGAAATAAACGGTGGAGTTTTCTTTGAATATGGTATACCAATAAACTTTAGTTCAATATGTTGAGATATATTATTTTCCCAGTTAAGTTTTTGTGCAAAAATTATTCACATGGCTCTGGTATTAAACTGATATGGTTTGACCTCTGTCATAAACTTCAATGCCCTTAAAGGGAATGTTGCCAATCCTTTCCTCCTTGGGTTATACTTATTAACTAACCCATATTTTGAAGCCAACACATATATGTGCTTTTTTCTGTTATTTAAAACTGAGGTTCGGAGTTGGGTTTGAATCTTGAAACATGAAGAGAATGTATTTTCCCACAAATAGTGTTATAAGGTTTGAATCTAAGTTGTTGGATTTTTAGTTTAAAAATGAAATACGAGTTTCAATGGAAAACAAAATAATGAAGGATATATATTTTTGTTTATTTCGAAAAGATTTGCATATGAGCTTGTGGTTAAAATGCTTGTCAAAATTATTTTATGATGTGTTCGAAAGATTTCATACCCTTATACTGAGTTTCAAACCCAAGCCTCTGTATAACTAATGAGATCAACTTATGAATAAATGTTTTGACCCGTTTGGTTCAATACGTGTTGGTGATGAACCTTGTGTACACACACAACTTTGCGAGTCATCGTTTACAGGATTTTGTTGGATTGACAATAGTTTTGGAAGTTTTTTTTTACATTGCACAATGGATGTATTTACTCCACAGTCAATATGATGATATATATTTTTGGAATTCAACCCATGTTAAAATATTGATGAATGATATTACCAAATAAACTTTGGTGTTTGTCATTGCATGGAATCGAAACTGAATACATGCCTTGTTCAATGGATCATTCATTATTTATTAAAGTTTTATTCACAATAAATATGAGTTGTCATAAAGTCTTTGATTAACTACAACAATCTGATATTATGGATTAAAGTATTGGGTCATGGTCAAAATGATATTGATTATGTCTCATTATGTATACATGATCAATCCTCCTTATTATTTCACTTTCTAGTCATTATTTCATTAAGTCTCAAACCATGTATCATTTAAATCTCTATCTTTCTTTCCCTTATTATATAAATAAAAAATGTGTTTTTATTAAAGAGGAAGTTTTCTGACAGTTTGACATGTACAATTTTAAAATGTATGAAGAGTATGTGTGGGTTGTTGCATGCATGGATTGAATATGGATTGAAATAATATATAAATATAGAAAAAGTAAAAAGAGTCTCAAGAAGAAATAATGGTTTGAGAACATGCATCGTACTTTGCTTTCATTTATTTCACTTTACATACATTACAAATCCCTCATTATTCTCAAATTTATTGTTTATCCCATGTTTTAAATAGATGATAATTATCATTCTGTGGAGATATAAGTAAAAAGTATATGTGCAAAGGATGTTACGGAATTCTTCATTATTTTCTATTTCCCTTGATTGTTTGCATATTCGATGCTAATTAACTCAGAACCACTTTTAAATTATGTGTCTTGCAAGATAATATTTGATGTCTTACTAGCTGTAAATTCTATATACTAACTTAGTCTTATGATCATCTATGTGAGTTTCTTCAGCAGGGGTAGTTTTAAAGGGGAAAGAGAGATAACAAAAGAAAAGAGGTAATTGGAACAGAGGGCAACAACCTGATTGAAAGAGGGGTAGAAACAAAAGACTTAGATTTTCTATTCATTTTGATGCAGACTATGAGGAGTTTAACCAACTTATACAAACTAGATTTATCAATATAGCTGGCCAAGGAAATTTCCACCCTCCTCCACCTCCTATCAGACCCCATTACAACCTCATCCCAACATCACAGACATTCCTGTGCAACCTCATGTGTCTATGAAACTTGAACTTTCAGTTAATGATGGATAGAATGAAGTAGCTCATAATCCTCAACCTCATTTTGATGGATTCCCTACTATATCATTACCATTACCTCCACCACGTCCTCCTAAGAAACCACTTTAGCTTGCTATCTCAATGGCCTTAGATGCATTGCCACCTTAGCAACCCAAAAACCATAAAGCATTAGCTCAAGAGATCGAACTAAGTAAAGGGAATCATCCTATCTGCTCACTTAGCTTTGATTCATCTAATTATTCCTCTCATTTTATTACTTCCCACTCCATTCCTCAAAATCTTGAGGCAAGAAATATCACTTTTGGTGATATGCACCTTGAGGCTTCAACAAATGAGAACAAAATCCTGCTAAGGAAGACTTATAGACACACATGTTGGCATTATCTTAGAACATTGAGTAGAGGAGGATAACCTCCCATAAACAATATGGTTTCTGATTGATTTTATTATGATACTTATTCTACAATTGACTGTTAGACATATATACACTTATATTTTTGGACATCATACAATATTGATATATTTTTCGCATATTTAAAATATTTTGGGAGGCACAAGTGTATTTATGGCATGTTTGTTTTTGGGTGGTTATATTGTATAAATTTTATGGTGATAGCATGGTATTCATATTTAAATTATGGAGGAACAAGGGGATAATTGAAAATTAAATAAATAAGTCACGTAGGGGGTCCCCACCTACTAGTTATTATTTATTAAAACCCTTTATTATTATTATTGTTTATTAAAATATGTCTCACCTAATCAAAATTTATTTAATTACAAAACCAAAGGTGGTTGAAACTAATAAAACTACTATTTGAAGAATAAAATGAAGACTTGATGGAGGGACACGCATGAGAGAATAGAGAGGCAAAATTCTGATAAGGTTTTCTCTTACTCTGAAGTGAGATTCCATTTATATTCCATTCATTTATTAATTACATGAAGGTTGAATAACCTTGATGACAACAGGGTTGAACTGAAGGTGGAAATAAGAAGGAATAAGAATCATAGATTTTTGACATGCTTCAAAAGGTCAATCATTTTTTTATAGTCTATTAATTGTAATTTGATTTATGAATTAGTTTTTAGTGCTAATTATAATTATTTTGGAGAGTCAATACAATGATGCATTTGTGGCTTAGTTGATCCAATATTCTTAGTTTTTTTCTTTTCTTTGAATACATCAATGGTCTATATGTGATGTAACATTCCACCTTAGACTTGTAATTCTAACTTTAGTCCTTACCCTCGCAGGGGTATGCAAATATTTGTTTTTGTTGTAATTTGGAATCTAATCAATAAAATCAATTGTTGGTTTTGGTCTCATCTTTGGACTAGTTGTTGTATAACGATGTCTCAAAATTGATTTTTTGATTATTTTTCAAATCTATTATAAATTTTACACACAAGCATTTCTTTTTCTCTTGTTAAAACACATACACATAAAATAGCATTAGGCCCAAGTACATATTGCTTGAGGGATAATTGATATTTTTGTTAAGGCTATAAATTCAGGGTGATAATCCTTCCTATCTTGCCTTATCCTAGCAAGATTAAAAAATGTTGGTATAAGGAATTCCATTCCTTTTCATCAACATTTATTTGGTGACCATACTGGGGAGTTTGTCCATAATTCTCTAGTACTTGTATTCTATTTTCTGTAATTAGTTTTCTCTTATTTTGTGATTTCATGTCTTTACCTGTTACCCAACAACTTAACGTTGGAGAAGGTTTAAAAGATAATATTAATGTTTCTTTGACTCTGTTTGATTTGATTTTTGAAGTTTCTTACATTCATGAAGAACTTCATCGTTCTTGGAAAGTTATTGCTAGAGACGTTCGAATTCGAGAACAATATAAATCCAAATAAAGACAAGCCCGCAATCAACCTCCTCAATAAGAGGTTGTCACATGTCCTCTAAGTCTTGTTCTTCTTGAAGAACAAGAGATTTATCTCCTGAGTATAATCATTTATTAGTAGGAAGGAGAAAAGTTGTCTTAGATAATTTGCAACCTAAACATCAAATATATTTATCTAATTCTGCCAATTCATCAATACCTTTTGTTCCTATAACTTTCAAGATGACATATTCTGGTATTTTTTCTACTACGAGTACAACCACTTCTTCACAAGCATATTCCTCATCAATAATTGGAATTATTTATAGTCATTATAACATAGTTCAATCCATGACAAATCCTGCTAAGGTTATTAAAATTTTTGGTTTGTTCCAATTCGAAGAAGATGCAACCACTACACCATGGAATGTATCTTCTCCATTAAATATTTCTCCAGCTGCAAATCCTCTTCCTAAATTTAAAGATCACTTGCCTAAGTTTTCAGAGAATGACACTATTTCACCCAATGAATGTTTGGTAGCATTTTCCAATGCATGCCATAACATTGGTGCAAATGATAATGACACTTGAATGCACTTGTTTGTCAATTCTTTAGAGGGAAAAGTTGTTGAAGATTTCTTTGAATTGCCTCCTAAAGTATTTTTGACTTGGGATGAATTATTTTATTAGTTTAAATCAACTTATGGGAAGCCAAAAATCCCAACAGATCATTTACGAGAATACAACAATATTGTTTATAATAAGGGTGAAACAACCAGGTCATTTAATACCGAGGGGGGGGGGGTGAATCAATATGAGAATAATTAGTACTTTCAAGCACAATATAAAGCCTCCAATAATGTTCAATAGTTTATCATGAGAATTCAATATATCACCAACACCATAATTCAATGCATAAACATCACATAAACACAGTACAACATAATTTTATGTGGAAACCCAATGCGAGATAAAACCACATAATGTTTTTCTTATTTATCAAAGAGTACATTCATTGGAAGCAAAAACTTCCTATTTCTCCAGTTGCAATTGGAAGGAGGCTCCAACCCCCTATCTGTAGGTTGCAACTTGAAGGAAGCTCCAACTTCCTAATTTACTGGATCCAACCGGAAGGAGGATACAATCCAAACGAAAGGAGGATAAAACCCCCTTTCCTTTACACATCCAACCACCCTGAAATATAAATGTAGAACAATATGTCACTACCTCTGTCTTTGTAACTGATAACCTGTTGTTGATTCTATTTCTGATACTTTTTTTGCTTCTATTGATTTCGATGTCTCATCAAGAGTGCAACCACACATACCAAGATCCACAAGAGAGTTATCCAAATCAAATTCTTATGAATAACTAAGACATATTTATTCATGATTTCTTCAGAATACACACCCTAACATACACATGAAGACATACCTTCAACCTATGGCTGACCTGAGTTTTAGATCTCTGATCTTCAACAATGTTTCTTCATAGGTCCGCGACACATACACTTCTTTCTTGTGGATGTCTATGCTTTTCCTCACTATAACTCGCATACATATGCACTTTTCCTCTTGAAAATCACAGGTTTACGCAAGGAACCTATGTCTGTAACTTTTTCTCCATACATTCGGCTCCTGCAAACTTCTTCCCTCACTGGACTTCACCGACTTTGACTTATTAGATTTATATATGCTAATTAGTATTCACATAAGTGATTTTCAATTGAATCTTCTATGTGTTTTAATGAGGATATCATGATGACATGAAACTGCCATGCACATGCAACTCACATGCAACTTGTTAAATTTTGTTTATAGTTACTTTAACATGAAACCGACATGCAACTTTTTAAATTATCTTTACAACTACTTTACCTTGACATGCAACTTGTTAGCTTTTGTTTAAGGGTTGACATCAATGACAACTGACATTTCAACAATTCAATGACAACCAATCTTTCAACAACTAGTCTTTCAACAATTAATCTTTCAACAACTAATATTTCAACAATCCCCCCTTTTGGAATTGATGGCAACACTTAGACATGGTTGATGGAAACACTCATGTTCATGTTGGATCCCCCTGTCGTCTTGCCTGTTCTCTTCTTTTCCATGTCTGTTTTTCTCTATCCCTTTCACATCAATGAAGACGGGTGATTTCTCCTTGGGGATGTTCCCTTTTTCTGTAAACCTCCGATCTCTACTGATGTTTCTCTTCATGGTGCTTCCTTGTGGAAATATCTGATAAAAGGAATTCAAAAATTATTCAAGTCTTTCATGATTACTGTTGCTCTCCCCCTATCTTACTGTGCTAACTTCCATGTAGATCACTATGGGGATGAAACTACTCCAAGTTTTTGTTGAAGTTACTCAAATGTATCCCTTAGAAGAGGTTTGGTATTGAAGATATTTTCAATTTGTTCTTTTGTCCCAACATACTCTACCTTGATGTTCTTCTCTATAACTTATTCCCATAGAAAGTGAAACTTGATCAGAATGTGTTTCATCTTGGAATGCATCACTGGATTCTTAGATATACTTATAACACTAGTATTATCACATAATATCCGAATAGGCTGTCATATTCCACATGTATGTCTTGCAAAGTTTTCTTCATCGAGAGGACTTGTGTACAACATGTTGTTGTTGCAATATTCTCTGCTTATGTTATGGACAATGATACTAAAGGTTCTTTATTTCTCAACCAGGATAACATAAAATCACCCAAGTAGAAGAATGATCCACTTGTACTTATTCTATCATCAACATTGTCTTCCCAATACACATCTGTGTATGAAACTAGAGATAGATCATTCCCTTTTGGATACCATAATCCATAGCATTATGTTCCTTTGAGATATATGGATATTCTCTTTACTTCCATAACATGTGTTTCCTTTGGTGCTGCTTGAAATCTTGCAACTTTTCCATATGCTTGCATCACATCTGGTCTCAATGCTGTCACATAGAGTAAGATGCCAATAATCGATCTGTAGAGTCTCTGATTTGCATCCTTGGATATATCATCTTTGCTCAGTTTGCAACCGGTCTGCATGGGAGTACTTACAATCTTTCAATCTACCATTCAAAACTTCTTTAGCATACTTGGTCTGAGAGATGAAAATACATGTATCTTACTGACATATGTAGAGTCCCAAAAAGAAAGACACTCACCAAGTAATGACATTTCAAATTCATTCTGCAAGTCTGTAGAAAATTTCTGACTCATCCTGTCATCATCACTTTCAAATATAATTTCATCAACATAAACTTCAATTATCAATATACTAGCTTGATTTACCTTTATGTAGAGATTGTTGTTTGACTTTCCTTTCATAAACCCTTGTTTTTGTAGATACCTTTCCAATCTTGAATACCATGCTTTGGGGGCTTGTTTGAGTCCATACAATGCCTTCTTCAATCTGCAAACACAATCTTCCTTTTCTGACAGTAGAAACTGTTCTTCTTGTTCGATGTAGACTTCTTCTTCTAGTTCTTCATTTAGGAAGGTTGATTTTACATCCATCTAATATACTTTGATTTTATTAGAACATGAATACGCCAAGAGCAATCTGACTGCTTCCACTATGGTAAATGGGGAAAATTTTTCTTCAAAATATATTCCTTCAACCGGAGCATATCCCTTGCATACTAACCTTGCATTATTCCTAGTTACTTGTCCATCCTCAGTCAACTTGTTTTTGAATACCCATTTTGTGCCAATCACATTCTTCTTCTTAGGCCTTGGAACAAGTTCCCATGTTTCATTCTTATCTTTATGATACATTTATTCTTCCATAGATTTGATCCAGTGTTCATTTATCATGGATTCTTTAAAACTGTTGGTTTCAATTATGGACAATAGTGCTAGATGTATTTGTTTTGGTAAGCACAATTTTCTTCGGGTTGAAACTCCTGCATATTTACTCCCAATGATCTATTTTGGTGGATTATTTTTCTACACTCGCCAACTAGGAGTTTTGGGAGATATCTAAATATTTTGTTGGTCATGTTCCTCTTGCTTTGCTTCTAGCTGCTCTTCTTCTTCTTCTGATTTTGTTTCTTCTTTCAAATCCTCTTCTCCTTCTTGCTCTGCCGAGTCTTTTCTTTCTTCTTTGGGATTTCGTACACTTGTCTTGTCAATCTGTACATTGATTCTTTCCACTATTATGTTGAGTCTCTGATTGAAACACTTGTATGCTTTGATCTTGCTTGAGTACCCGAAAAATATTCCTTTATCAACTCAAGAGTCAAATTTTCCAATCCTGTCGTATTCTCTTGTGATATAGTACTTTCTTCCAAATACTCTAAAATTATTCACATTTGTCAATATTCCTTTCCATATCTCGTAGGGAGTCTTATCACTATTACTTCCAAGCATTCCTCTGTTTAGGATATGAACTGATGTATGTACTTCCCGTGCCCAAAATATATCACCCAACTTGGAATCTTTCAACATGGTTCTAGACATTTTATGTACTATCCTGTTCTTTCTTTCAATGACTTCATTTTGCTGAGGTGTCCTGGTTGCTGATAATTTCCTTTTTATCCCATGTTCACCAAAAAAATACAGGAATTATTTTGATGTAAACTATCCACCTTTTTTATATCTCAAACATTTGATTTTTCAAGTTTGTCTCTGTTTCAACCATCTCTTTGTATATCTTGAGGTGTTCAAATGCCTCTGACTTCTTCTTAAGAAAGCAAATTACAGTCATTCTTGTGTAGTCATTAATCAGTAGCATGAAATATTGTTCACCATTTAATCCCTTTGTTCTTGTTGGTCCACATAGATTGGTATGTAAAATATCCAATGGTTTTGTCATTAAGTACTCCTTTGATTTGAAATTGGTCCTAGTCTATTTTCCCTGTAGACAATGGTTACAAAGAGTGTTTGTTGACTTTGAAATTTTAGGAATTTATTTTACTGCTTCCTTTCTGCTAATTTTGACAAGATTTTCAAAGTGCATGTGACCCATTCTTCTATGACAAAGCTATCTTTCATTTTCCTTTCCTAAACAACAACTTTATTATCCAATTTCATTCAAAAAATATATGTTGTTCGGGGTCCTTATTGCTATTGCCACTAGCTTTCTTGATCCTTTCCTAATTTCACATTTCTCTAAGTTGAACTGAAGTGTGTGTCCTTGGTCACATATTTGACTTACACTCAACAGATTGTGTTTCATATCTTCGACCAGTAGAACATTTTCTGTCATTGCATCTTTGCTTGCAATTTTAACTGTGCCTCTACCTATGATTTTAGCCAAATGAAACTGATCCGTCTCTTTCTTTCTTTAGAGTTATAAACTTGTTCTTGTCACCTATAATATGCTTTGAACATCCATTGCCAACATACCAATCACTTTTCCTATGTTGGGCTTGTAGAGAAAGCAATCATTGATTCTTCTTTCTTTTCCATATATCTTGTGGTTTTGATATCTAACTATTGATGTTTTTCTTTGGTTCCCTGGGTGGAATAGTCAATCTACAATTCTTCGCTATGTGTCCAAAATTGTTGCATTTGTATCATTCTAATTCATTTCTCAATGAACCAAAATTATTCTTGTTTCTGTTGTATGCTTCATAATATTTTCTGGGATAATCATTATTTAAGTACCCTGCATATTTGCTTCGATTCTTGGCATTGGCTCTGTAGTTTACAACTTTATGTCCAAAATTATCACAATTAAAACAATGACCATAAAATAACCTTTGATACATGGGAGTATATGATATTCTTTGTGATGCACTCCTTCTAAATTCATCTTCTCGAGTCTTCTTTATTTATGGAATGTTCTTCTTTGAGGGCATGCATTCTTCCTTCTTAACATAATCTTTGACAATATTTGCATTGATGTTTTTTCTTGGTTCTTGTTCAGTTGTCTTGGAGATCGATCCTTTCTCATGATTGTATCCTAGTCCGGATCTGTCACCGGATGGTCTTTTACTGCTAATTATTTGATCCAATGTTCTGGTGCTCTTATGTTGCATATATTTCTTTTGAATATCTTTCCTTAAAAAGACTATTTTTTCTTCCAAGATTCCAATTGTTTGTTCCTTTTCTTCTAACTGAATTCTAAGTATTTCCTCAATTATTTTTTCTTCTTCTATTTGAATTTTTAGATTCTTGATCATCTTCTCTAGTTCTTCAGAGTTGGAATTCTGAGATCCCTCTTTTATTTTTAACTCTGACTTGAGTGAATTGTTTTTATTTCTTTCCTTCCTAAGTTCTTTTAATGCGCTAATTAGCCCTTCTCTGAGATTGACTTCACCTTCTTCTTTAGAATCATCTTCTACTGCCATGAAGAGTACTCTTTCTGAATCATTGTCATTATCATTATCCTCCTTGTCTAATGAGGAACTTTCCTCCTTTGAGTAGAAACTTTTCTTGAAGAATCTCCTTTTGTTTCTTCTCTTGTTTCCCTTTTGATATTTCTTTTCCCTGTTAGAAGTTTCTTCTTCATCAATATCTTTATTCTTATAATGATATTTAGAAGCAAAATGACCAATACCACCACAATTAAAACATTTCAATGGAAGCATACCTTTATACTTTTTTATTCCTTTCTTTAATTTTCTTACGAAGTTATCCATCTCTTCATCTTCATCTGAATCATCACTACAAATACAACTTGTTTTTGAATTTTTCTTGGTCTTCTTCTTTGTCTTCTTGGATGCCTTGAAAGTTGCTTCATTTGTGAGTGGGTTCTCCTATTCTATTCTCATTTCATAGGCTATAAATATTCCATGTAGCTCGTCCATGCTCAATGTATCGAGATCTTCTCTTTCTCCTAGGTCTGATATTTTATGATCAAATATCATAGAAAGAGACCTCAATACCTTTTGAACTACCACTGAGTCATCAAATTCTAATCCCAATCCCTTAATAGTGTTAACTATTTCATCAACTTGCAAAAGCTAGGTTGCAATGTCTTAATCTTCCTTCATCTTCAACTGTTCAAACTTAGCTCTGAAAATTTGAAGTTTAGCTCCTTCAACTTTAACATCACTTTCATAAATATTTTGTAGTTTATCCCAAAGATCCTTTGCACTATGACAATGCATAACCTTGACAAATACTGAATCAAATAGACTTCTCAAAATAATACCTTTAGCCTTTGAGTTTTTTTCGTTGAGTTTATTTCCATATCTATTGGTTGGGGGAGTGGTTGGTGTTGTATACCCATCTACTACTGATTTCCAAACATCAAATCCATGTGCCTGTAAAAATGATTTCATCCTTTTATTCCAGAAGGTATAGTTTTGACCATCAAACATTGGTGCTCCAATCTTAGCATATTCCATGATCTCCTTCCAGTGGTTAAATTGCTTCCTTAAGGACCTTCTCTGATACCAATTGTTGGAATACAGAGAGGGGGGGTGAATTAGTATGAGCACAATCAATACTTTCAATCACAATATAAAACCTCCAATAATGTTCAATAGTTTATCATGAGAATTCAATATATCATCAACACCATAATTCAATGCATAAACATCACATAAACACAATACACCAAAATTTTGCGTGGAAACCCAATGTGAGAGAAAACCACAGAATGATTTTTTTTATTTTTATCAAAGAGTACATTAATTGGAAGCACCAACTTCCTATTTCTCCAGATGCAACTGGAAGGAGGCTCCAACCCCCTATTTATAGGTTGCAACCTGAAGGAAGCTCCAACTCCCTAATTTACTAGTTCCAACCAGAAGGAGGCTACAACCCCCTTTCCTTTCCACGTCCAACTGTCGTGAAATATAAATGTACACCAATCTGTCACTACCTCTGTCGTTGTAACTGATACATGTTTTTGCTATTGTTTCTGATACTTATGTTGCTACTACTAATTTTGATACCTCATCAAGACTACAACCACACATACCTCATACCAAGATCCACAAGAGAGTTCTCCAAATCAAATGATTATGAATCACTAAGAAGTATCTATTCTTGATTTCTTCAAAATACACATCCTATCATACATAGGAAGACATACCTTCAAAATGTAGCTGACCTGAGTTTTAGATCTATGATCTTCAACAATTTTTCTTCACAGGTTCGTGACCCATACACTTCCTACTCACAGATGTCCACGCTTTTCCTCACTCCAGCTCATGGATGTCTGTACCTTTCTTCTTGGAACTCACATATTTACACAAGGAACCATTTTTGTAACTTTTTCTCTGTACGCTCGGCTCCTGCAAACTTCTTCTCTCACTGGACTTCCCTAACTTTGGCTTATTAGCTTTAGATATGCTAACTAGTATTCACAAAAATGTTTTTCAATTGATTCTTTCGTGTGTTTTAACGAGGATATAATGATGACATACAACTTACATGCACATGAAACTCACATGTGACTTGTTAACTTCTATTTATAGTTAATTTAACATGCAACCGACATGCAACTTGTTAACTTCTGTTTACAACTACTTTACCTTGACATGCAACTGACATGCAACTTGTTAACTTTTGTTTACAACTACTTTGCCTTGACATGCAACTTGTTAACTTATGTTCAAGGGTTGACATCAATGACAACAAATCTCTCAACAATTCAATGACAACCAATCTCTCAACAATTCAATGAAAACCAATATTTCAACAACTAATCTTTCAACAATTCAATGACAACCAATCTTTCAACATCTAATCTTTCTACACTTTAGAGGGAAAAGTTGTTGCAGATTTATTTGAATTGCCTCCTAAAGTATTTTTGACTTGGGATTAATTAATTTATTGGTTTAAATAAATTTATGGGAAGCCAAAAATCCCAACAGATCATTTACCAGAATATAACAATATTGTTTACAATAAGGGTGAAACAATCAGGTCATTTAATCTTCGTTTCACTAAAATATACAATCAAATCCTTGATCTAATTCGACCTCAAAATAAAGATGATTTTATGCATTATTATAATGTATTACCCTCTTGTTATTTCCATAGATTAGAAGAGAAAAAATGTAACAAATTGAAACAACCCAACTTGATTAATTTTTATCATAGTTTTTAACTTTAATTTAATTAATTATTAAAATATATTAAATAAGACTTTTATTAATTTATTTTTAAAAGGTGGGTGAAGTAATTAATGGGGGAATAAGGTTGTTGGGAAATTAATGAGGGGGATTTGAGAGAGGAGGATAAGGAAGAGAGGAGGGGACTTGGAGATGGGTCTCATTTTGGATTGGAAATGTATGGTGAAGGAAGAGGAGGAAAATTGGGAGAATAGAGCATTTTGGAAACTCTTACAGGGCATTGTTGTTGCTGGAAACTTTGGGTTCGAGGTCTAGGAAATCGAAAGGATTCCTGGAGCTAGGGAGCTAGAGAGGTTGTTCCTAGTTGGTTGGGAGGTTAATATTCAGTTGGGTAGTTTGGGAAAGCTCAAGAACACGAGAACCAGGGACTAAATCAACTAATCTACATGTAGAGGTATGTATTTTGTGCATTTTATGCTGTTATTATGCTATTGTTGATTATTACACTGCTGTAAAGAAAATCATGAAAGGAATACCTTGAACTAAATTGAATTTATTTCTGCAAGAAGATGAATAGATTTTATTTTTATTTTTGAGGATTTGTATGAAAGCCCTTACACATGGTATTAGAGCCTCGTTTCAAAACTAAAACCTGGGATTAAACACCCACAACACTGGGATTTTGTCTTTGTGCCAACATGGTCTGCAACCTCTTCATCTGCAATCCAAATTGGGTTGTTACAAAAATCAACTAGAAAAAGATCATCTCTGAACCTGTAAGTAGTGGTTGTCATTGTGTGTGTAGTGAATCCTACACCTCCAACATTATCACCTAATATTAAATTGATAAGAGTAGTCTTCCCAACATTCTCGGGACCTAAAAAAGATGCAAATCTCAATATTTCCAATAAATTTCTTGCTATTCTGATTTTATACATCATGAATGCTCTTTTCTCTATGTCTCCCTAAAGCCCCTCTTGTAGAGATTTCCTGGTCTTCACCACCTGTCCTCCTTGATCTTGAATTTTGTAAATTTTTGTCTCGTAATACGACACATCCGACTTCTCACCTTGTAATTCAGTGCCACTGAGAAGAAAATATATATTTCTCAGTATGTCCCTATAATTCAGTATTCCAACTCTTCCATCAAATATAGAGATGTGGCTGCCATGATGGAAAAACTTTGAGATCCATTTATAATCAGGGATTAGTAAAAAAAAAAAAAAAAATCTGGACAAGAGGAAAGGAAGAAAGAAATAGATGAGAATTTTTTAGTACCCCTTCGATTGATTCAATAATAGGTTGTACATCCTCAACTTCTACAATAATATCATTTTGATTGCGAATAAATATCTCAACAGGCCTAGTTAAGGACTATTCACAAGATCGAAATGCTCTCTCTTTGTTTACAGTCTAGAATAGGAAAAATGATCTAGAGTGCCATCGAAAACACTTTCAAGAGTTTCATAAGCCTCCCTATACATATCACTTCTTACCAAAATCTCTGGTTGCTGCAATAACATTTCTTCAAATTAGCATCATCTGGGCATCTGAGAATAGATCCCTCTTAGTTTATTTCTATACACATATAAAAGAATGTGGCATTTGCAAAGTTTACAATACAAGATATGGACAATGAATAAGTAAGCTTTGCAATTTTGCAAATGAAATTTTTTGTAAATCATGAGACATGGAAGAAACAATCGTAATCTACAAAAATACAACAATACCTTCATTTCCTGAGATGAATATTGAAAGAACTATTAATTAAAAAGCACTGTATAAGTTCACACATACATGCACATCACTTGTAAACATGATACCCTAAGATCTCTTATCTTGCCAAAATTTGCAGGTCAAAATGCAGATTGTTGGATTTTCCCTAACTGGACTAAATCAAACTCCCATTAGACTACTCATTTTATCATGTTGGCTTCCATTTCAGTTAAAAAAAAATCCTCTGACAAGAATGCAACTGATTTCACTTGTATCCTCAACCTTCCACTCATGTCCTACATTTGGATCTACATTTGACTCCATACCGCAATCATCAGACAAATCATTCCCTGTAATGGTTATAACTCCTTCATAGCTTGTTTCAACATTGTAAAAACTCAGAGTGCAAGCATGTATACAAGGATTATGCACTATTTCCATGACAGGCTTGATCGAAAATCTTCCTATGTGTATAGAAGATGAGAACTCCTTAACATAGGATTCAACTCCGTGGCATTCCCAGGAATCTACGTCCAGTGTTGAAATCATTGACATGATTCTGTTGTATCCGATCAGACGAAAAACCCATTTTTGAATCATGGAGATAAATATGTTAAGGTATATGAGTGTGAAATCCCACAACCTATTCAGTGAGAAAAATTTGTTGCCTCTACTACCATGCATTCCCAAAATTGGTTCCATTGCGACTATCACTGTAGTTCTTCATTGAAAGAATGGGACCGACTCCATCGCACCCTTCTCTTTTAACAGATTCAACCCTTACATTTTTCAAGATTGAGGTTGCTGCCAGCGGGGCAATCATAAATAAAATGCTTTTCTACGGAGGTAAGCTTCTGAAGACTTGTCGTGCATGCTAATCTTCTGAAGGCTTGTCATGCATGCTAAATATGATAAAATGACATTGATAGAGGGTTTTGGAAACGTTACGAATATAGGTTTTAGGGCTTAAGAAGTCATGGAATTCTCATATGGTTATAAAAACCTTTGAGAGCTTCGTGTCGGAGGATTTGCAAGATACTAGGAGTCTAGAAACTCTAGCAACGTCCTTTCTTCGCGTTTCTAATCAGAATTGATTATGTTGAAGGCGTGTCAGGAAGGCAATGGATGCATGCAAAAGTGATTGTTGAAAGTGAACATCTCTAGGTGTTTTTACCAAAACGATAGCAATTGGCATCAATTTGTATAGGTTTGCATGCTAGTGATTGTTGCTATGTGTGGTAGTGTGGATAGTTATATTAAAACATAATGCAAGGATTGGAATAGATTACAAGAAACTTTAGTGTTAAGGTTCCTCTAGTTTTGAGCTATCTAGTGGGGTGACCTTGTTCTATCCTAATTCTTTGCATTTGGATTATTGTTGTCTCGTGAAAATATATAGGTGATATTACTCTGCAAGTATTATGCATTATAGCATTAATGTGATATAATATTAAGTTTATTATTATTATATTTTTAATTTTGTATAATATTTAATATATTAAGTTGATATATATCAATATCAATTAACTAATTAATTCTTTGAGTATGAAGGTTTAAATGTTTGTAATATGAATTATAAAATGTATTTAATAAAATAAATTACAATTTTATCTATTTTAATTTTAGAAATTAAATTATTATTTGATTTGTTATTATTGTAATTGTATTTTGTATTTAGTTTTATGTAATTAAATTATTTAATAATAATAAATAAATAAATAAATTTGAATAAATATGTTGATTAATTAGAGTAAAGATGATTAATGTAAGGGTTAGATTGGCATTGTAATTTGTTAAGGTTAATGTATGGTTAATCAACGAGATTTGGATGGGGTTTATGACTAATTAAAAGAGACTAGTTACATTAGGAAATGAGTCCACAAGGGGAAATAAACCATACACTATGCACCAACACCTCCCAATGGAAAACCATGAGCCAAGAGGAGGAGAGATCATGAAGGAAGTCCATAAGGGGCAACCACATTACACTATGAACCAAAGTTACTATTCTGGTTTCAAACTTCATCCTCGGTTGCTCGAACCCACAACCACAAGAGTAAGATCTAGGGAGCAGACCATGAGGGCCTATGCTAAATTTAGGGCTTATGACTTGTTGATCATAGTCTCTCACTGCGCTCCATCAAACTCCATCACCCACACCATGCCACCTACCAGGTTCCACCATGGGTTACTTGTTGGGGGTGCGGAGGACCTCATTACCAACGTGATTGTCCAGAGTAGAAAGCATGCTTTGTGCATAGAGAAGGAAAGGCTATGATGGGAAGAGAGAGTAGTATCCAACAGATTTATGTAGCGGTTGATAACCGCCAGGCAGAGCATAAATCCACTGTGGTGGAGTCGCCAAGTATGCTAAATCATGTCAATGTTAAAATTTTATTTGATTCTGGTGCTACAGATAGTTTCATTTCACCTTGTGCATTAGAAAAGTGTGGGTTGGTAGCTTACAAGCACAATGACTTTAAAAAAGTCGAGTTGGCTTCAGGGAAAAAACAAGTGGTAGGACCTAGTGTTGATAATTGTCTAGTAGACCTAGGAATGTGTATTACAAGGTTGAAGGTGGACGTCACTGCTCTAGGGATGTATGACCTAATAATTGGAATGGACTAGTTAGAAGCCCATCGAGCTATGGTAGATTGTTTCACAAAAAGGGTGCTTTGTGTTGATAATGAAGGAAGGTCAGTAGAGATCCATGGAGTATGGAGGAAGGTGTCTCTATGCTTTATCTCGACCATGAAGTTTAAACGTTGCATGAGGAAAGGTTGTCGATTGTATGTAGTGGAAGTGTTCAATGAAGGGAAAGGACCCTCCTTGGATTAATATCCAGTATTGTCAGAGTTTAAGGATGTTTTTTCTTAAAGTGTTGCCAGGGTTACCTCTTGAGAGGGAGCTTGATTTTACCATTGAGCTAAAACCTGGTGCAGAGCCAATTTCCAAGACATCGTATAGGATGACGATGCCAAAACGTCATGAGTTGGAGATGTGGTTGAAGGAACTACTTGAATTTGGGCTCATAAGGCCTAGTGTCTCACCTTGGGGTGCACCAGTAATTTTTGTTGAGAAGAAGGATGGTTCATTATGACTGTGTATAGATTACCAAGACTTGAACTTTGCTACAGTGAAAAATAGGTACCCAATTCCACAGATAGATGATCTCTTTTATCAGATGAAAGGAGCATCAATTTTCTCAAAAATTGATCTACGATCAGGGTATAACCAATTAAGAATTAAGGAAGGAAATATTCCTAAAACTGCCTTTCAAACTTGGCTTGGGCATTATGAGTTCGTTTTAGTACCTTTTGGTTTGACCAATGCACCAACAATATTCATGAGCCTCATGAATGGTGTATTCTGGAAGTACTTAAATCGCTTTGTACAATTCTTTCTGGATGATATCCTCATTTATTCTAGGAACGAAAGAGAACATGAGGAACACTTGCGAGTGCTATTGTCATGCCTTAGAGAAAAAAAATTTCATGGCAAGTTGTCGAAGTATTATTCATTCCAGAAGGAGATTCACTATTTAGGTCATATCATTTCCAGTAAAGGAATCTCTATGGACCCAGAAAAGGCAAAGGCCATTGTGGAATGGCCAGTGCCGAAAAATGCTCATGAGGTGAGAAGCTTCATGGGGATAGTGGGTTATTATCAAAGGTTTGTGGAAGAGTTCTCTAAGATAGCGAAACCCATCACCAGTTTGCAGTGCAAGGGGGTTAGGTATGAATGGACAAAGGAATGTGATATTGAATTCATCGAGCTTAAGAGGTTACTAACCAGTGCACCAATTATACTAGTTCCAAATATGGAAAAAGACTTCATAGTATGCACATATGCCTCAAAGAAAGGATTGGGGGTCGTGCTAATGCAGGCTGGGGGAAGTTATAGCATATGCATCAAGAAAGTTGAAGCAACACGAGCATATTTATGCTACTCATGATTTAGAGTTGGTAGTTGTAATGATAGCTCTGAATCTTTGGAGGTATTATCTAGTGGGATGAATCTTTGAGCTCAAAATATACCATGAAATATTAAAGCATATATTCACTCAAAGAGATCTCAATGCTAGGCATAGGCACTTGAGGAAGTTTATGAGTGAGTACGATTTTGGAATTTTGTACATCAAGGGAAAGGAGAATGTGGTCGCAAACACCTTGAGCATGAGACCACATGTCTTCTCCTTGGTACCCTTAAAAGTTAATATGATGGAGCATGTGTTGGGGAAACTTCTAGGAGATAGTTGGTAATTAAAGGTTAATTCAACCCTCTAGAGTGGGAGACAATTAGATCCAAAGTATGAAGGATATAGTCTGGAAGTAGATGGATTGTTGATATATTAGGGAAGGATGTACATCCCTGAAGGTGGGGATACTCGAAGCATCATACTCAAGGAAGCCCATAGAGAACTTTATTGTGCACATCCGCGTGTGAAGAAAATGTACGCAAACATGAAGAAGATTTTATTCTGGGTAGGCATGAAGCATGATGTAGTCCATTTCATCACCAAGTTCCTAGAATGTCAACAAGTGAAGGCTGACCACCACCACTCGGAAGGTATCCTACAACCACATGATGTTCCTATGTCCAAGTGGGAAGTCATTTCTATGGATTTTGTTGTGGGATTGCTGCTCACATCACATAGACACAATGCCATTCTTGTGATAGTTGATAAGTTGAACAAGAGTGCTCATTTTATTCCGGTTAGAGACACTTATGATGTCACTGATGTGGCACACATGTTTATAAGTGAGTTCATCTGTTTGCATGGTTTACCCAAGAATATTATTTCAGATCGGGACTCTCAATTCACATATAGGTTTTGGAAAAGTTTGCAGTCAACACTGGGAACTTAGTTGAACTTAAGCACAAGATATCATCCCGAAAAAGATGGGAAAACTGAGAGAGTAAATCAGGTTATGGAAGACATGCTTAGGATGTATGTTTTGGATAATCAAACACATTGGGAGAAGTACTTACCTTTGGTAGAGTTCGCGTACAATAACAATTTTCATAGCTCCATTGGAATGCCACCCTATGAATATTTGTATGGAAGGCGATGCAGGACACCGTTGAGTTGGGAAAGGTTAGAATACCGAGTGACAGTTGGGACAAAATTGATTCAAGAGATGGAGGAATAGGTGATTCAGATAGGAAACGAATAAAGGAAGAACGAGATAGACATAAAAGTTATGTTAATGCACATAGGACTGACCAAAGTTATAAAGTGGGAGATCAAGTTTTCATTTGTATCAGGCCTAATAAGAGTATCATTCGGTTCGAGAAGGGAAAAAAGTTGTTGCCTCGATTTATAGGACCAGTCAAAATCCAAGAGAGAATTGGACCCGTTGCCTATCGTCTCGTACTACCACACCACTTGCATAAAACTCATAATGTTTTTCATGTATCTGTTTTACATCATTATGTTGCTGATGAATCCCATAAATTGAATTGGAAGAAATTGCGGGTATTGGACACGGGAACCCTCATGGTCGAACTGTTACGCATATTGGGCCATAGGGTCCGACAACTCAAGAATCATCTTGTAGACCAATTTAAGGTCTAGTGGGACAAGTATAGCCTAGGATCTGCTACTTGGGAGGATGTAGAGACTTTACAATGAGATCATCCCTCACTTTTTTGACCACCTCGAGAATATGTTTCTCGAAGGTTGGGTGTATGTAATTCCACCTTTTGACTTGGACAACTAGAATTACTTAAGGCCTAATCATCTTTATTTTCTATTCACTGTGAAACTATTAATAAAACACTTGAACTTTTAAGACATATGAACCTATGTGATGTCAATCCTATGAATGTTTAACGTTATTGAATTATATGGATATTATGCAATCTATTTCTAACTTGAAAATTTTGACATTTAAAGTTGTTGGTATGTGGATACCGGATTAAGATTATGAATAAATGCATTTACATGATGATAATGCATGGATATGTATGTATTTGAGTTATAGACTAATCTGCAGGTCAATAGGCTATGAAATAGCCAGAGAATAATGATGATAAAAGGTTGATGTCATGAACATCGACCAAGAAACAATATGGCATGAATCTTGTATGTGAAATTATATTGGTTCAAATGCATTGCTATGATGTGTGGAAAAGTACGGGTTTTCAGGTGGTGAAACTGCCAAAAACTGAATATACGATGACAAAATTCCCAGCAACATAGTTCCACTGTATGGTCCATGGTAGGGTGTTGACATTAGGTTTATTATTGGGGTGGAGGCATTTCCCACCATGTATCCTCTGAAACCTAGAGTCATGGGAAGACGGTGTTAGATCACGCTCCCCTAGACGTGTGATGATGATTGTCAGTTGCCTGCTGGGGAAGCTTGGTCAAGAGAGTTGAAACTTCCGCTTACGGGTTCTATTTGGAGTTAGGTCAATATAGTTGACACTCCAAGATAGTCCAACAGAGGAAGGATAGGGATGGAATATGGAAGTAGGTTAGGGAGGAAGGATGAATAGAAGTAGTTGAGAGTGTGTGGGTGTTGGATGCAGGTCAAGTCAGAAGAAAAGGCTATTTTTGGAAGAGAAGCATGCAAGGAGGAAATTGTAGCTGGAAGGAAAAGCAACACGTGTAAGAGAAGCACACAAGGTGATCATGCAAGGAATACCTATCGATGCTAGGGTTAGGGTTTTTTAATGTATTGTAATGGTTGATGAGCCAAGGATATAAATAAGTAGTACTTAGAGGAAGAAGGGACCATAGGGGAAGAGGTACACAGAGGAAGAGAGAGTTGTAAGAATTGTAAGTTTCATTAAGATGGTGAGTTAGGGAAGTAGTGAGTGACTCGATCCTGAGGGTTAGATCATAGGCTGAGGAGCCTGGTGTGATCTAGTCATCCTCACAGGGATCGAGGATCCTCTGGAAGATAATGAGATCTAAGATTGTAAACACGTGTGATGTGATATATTACTGAACCATAATAAAATATTGAGATCCATATCTTTGTGGATGTATCCCAAGAGGGGGTGAACCACGATAACACCTGTTTTATGTGAATGAATGTATGTGTCCTTATTGTTGTTAAATGGTGAATGTTAGATGAATGAATTAAATAGTTAGATCAAATATTCCACATGCATGAATAGAATGAATGCTATAATTTGATGTTAGACCTAATGAATACAACATATAGAGTACAATCACAGATCTCCACTCATTACCAGGTTGCAAACACATGAGTATTGCAACCACCCATAGAGCTATCTCAGGTGAGACCGCGTGACACACTCTCTGTGTTGCGTTTCCTTCTGGTCTACCAGAGGGGCCGATAGTTTTAAAGGGATTTTGTTTGGATCTTATCAAATATGAACTGGGGTCAATCTATGACAATAAGGTAGGATCATAATAACCCATAAAGAATCCTAAGTAGAAAATACAAATACAAATAAAATAGGTAAAATACAACAAATGGTTCTGTTGCCGGTTGTTTCAAAGAGGATGGGATTGAGTATATGAGATATGTGGAATACACGTTAAAACAAGGAAAATCCAGATGACACGACGTTGAGAGAATGAGAATATAAAATGGGATGTTGAGACCATGGAATCCAACGAAGGCATAGATAGATAATTGGTTGGAGACAAAGGAGCTAGAGTTTGCGTAGAAAGATAACAAAAACCTGAAGTTGACACCGCGCAAATATCTAGACAAGTACATATTCAACGACTTGCATGAAGTATTTTTGTATGATTTCCCGCATGTATTATAGGAGTGGGTAAAAAGGTTGAAATAAAACCATCCTACAAATCAGATTCGACAGCTAGAGTGGAATCCTGAAGAGATCGTGTAGTTACAACGAGTTGATAATAAGTTTACGCGTGCAGTAGATTTCTGGTTAGACAACATTGTTGCAGAATTTATCACAAAATTTGCAGTAGATACAACGAAGTCTTACAATGCATATGAACAAGAGTTCTTCAAGGGACCTCAAGGTAGGTACATTAGATCATTATATACTTCTATTGAGATATTACTATATAACAAAGGTGTAATGAAAATGGAGTCAAGCAGCTAAACTTCCTTACGTTCATGGGGGAAGCACTGCCAAGAGAAGGAGGAATGGAAGGAGAAGTGGATAAAGGAAATAAGGAGGATTCCTTGGACCCAATTATGATGGAAGAAGACCAGATCAAACGGATCATGGAAACAGCTAGAAAAACACGCAGTGGAGTACCCTACCAATATAAGGTGAACACCAAGAACAGATCCTTAGCCGCGAGGGAAGGTTTGGCAAGTGATGAAGAAGAGGTAGAGGATCTCTAGGCTATGGAGCAGATTGAGGAAATCCTGCGTGCAACATATGAGAGGAAGACGAGAGGTCTAAGAGCAGTAATAGAAGGAAACACTATCCATATCAGTGTCAGTGTGGAATCCATAAACCTATGTGCGACTAATACACCAAGAAGAACACCACCATTTAGAAAACCTAATTTTGGGATAAGGAAGACAACATGAAGTACATCTACACAAGGACCAACGATTGGGGGAGCCAGTTTAGGAAGCATTAGTCGAGTATCTACACCATGCAGAGGTAGTAGTTCAACATTCACGATGGCAGGACATGATCCCATCATCAGGTTACCATAATTCAAAGGAGAGGCATTGAAGGACTCAAAGAAGCACCTATTTATTTTTTAAAATATCTGGGAAGCAAAACATATCACAGATGAGGACACTAAACTTGAACAGTTAGCTATCACGCTAAGATATTGCACATTGGATTGGTACATAAGTTTAGCTGCAAACATTCTGCCAGGGACAACCAAGACGGTTGGAGATATTAAAAAGCTATTGATAAATGAGTTCCAGAAGCCTAGTTCATAAGATCAATACATGAACGAGATGATAGATATTAGACAGAAAATAGGAGAATTTGTATGGGAGATTAACCAAAGATTCAAACGATTGAAGGGAAAGCTAAAGTATGTCATGACAGATATGCAACATAGACATATGTTCGTCAATTCACTACTACCACACTTGAAATACCTCTTGTGACAACAAAAGTTTCAGACACAAGCAAAGGCTCTATAGGTAGCCCTACAACTGGAAGAGAACCAATATCATAAGACATATTCAACCATAGAGGAGTTGAAGGAGGATCTAAAGAACTTAACATTCCAACTAAATTAGAATAAAGGTAAGGACAAAAGAGAATTTGTTTGGTGTACCACATGTAGGACATAAGAATGAATTTCCAACATTCTCGCAGTACATGGAATAAGGTATGCCAAACCCATTGCCAACATGAGGACTATGGTGTGAGATCTATAACAAACAGGGGCATGATCCATATCACTGTCCAATGATGTAGAAGTGCCAGACAGTACCTATGAGCTCATATTTCAACTTTTGCAAGTCAATAGGTCATGATGACAAAGATTACAGAACCATGGACCTCATGAGGGAAAGAACATCATATGCGTATAGGGTGCAGTAAAAAATGATGATTGGGCAATACAAACCACATTTTAACCAAGTACCATCCCTGTATAACACTGCACAACAATAATATAACATTGTGCAACCACAATACAATACCACACAACCACATTATAATCCCACACAGTATAACTAGGTGCCTCAAGATAATGATCCACAACTGGATCGAGCTGGCTACAGAGGTGGATGAAGAGAAAGAGGAGGCTTTGGAAGAGGCAGAGGACCAGTGGTATGCCACAATTTTCAACAACTAGGACACTATGCAAGAGAATGCCCACTTCCACCTGTGACGTGTATGTATTGTTGCACATCAGTTCATGACACAGAAGAATGTTTGACACTATTAGGGAATATCCAGGATAAGAGAAATCAGAATAGTCACAATGTTCAGTGGATTTTGGCAGAAGCAAGGGATTAAGTAATAAACATCAACATAGTTGTAAAAAGTGGTAACTATAGATCTGGATGGAGTGCGCACTAAAGCCGACTTCGAAGTAATAGAGATAGTGGATGACACAACACCTTATCCATCATTTCTTGGATTGGCTTGGGAGTTTGAAACAAGGATGATTTTAAGGATGAAAACTTATTTTAAAATGTAGAAACCTTGGTGAATCTTACTAATCCTTCATATTCCAACAATAGTTTTTTGGCGATAGTTTTGTAAAAATATTCAAATTTATAAGGATTTTATATAGTTTATATAAAAGTTTGGCAATTTTTAAGGTAAAACAATTTTATCCTATAGAATTTGGGCGAATAATTTTTAGAATAGTGAATATTGTTTTGGAAAAAACCATGGAAAATTAGCCCATGAGCGAAATTTAGCCCCTAAAATCATCCCTAGTTTGAAAATCAGGACATAATCAACTTAAAGACGAGGAAGATGAAATTCGATTCAGGAGACTACATATTCATTGCATCGTTGGACCCATTAGAAGGGGAAAGGTTTGTAGAACCTACTTTCTTAGACCTGGAGGAAATTAACCAGTTGTACAAAACAACCACGTGAGAGGAAGATTATGTGAACCCAACTACAAATGGGGTACTCAGTTCAAGAAGCATCACCTCATGTGTGTCAGACTCAGATACATGCTTAGAAAATTGACGACAGAGGTTACACGAAGTCTCTACAAGAATATGCGTAAGAATAGACCACGCAATAAGATGGGTAGGTACAGAGATAAGGGAACCCCCCAAATTCCATGGGGTGAATGAATTAGAAGTATTCTTAACACAATACGAATACGAAGTGTTATAAAATCAAAGGCTCTTACCACTAGATATAGCACTCAAGGAAACACCTGCAAGATGGTGGGGTGCACACAAAGAAACAGTTAAGGATCGGTACCAATGTAAGCGGTTACTGCGCATTAGGTTTGGCGTACAATAGGGAAGCAACCAACTACATATATATGATGGACAAGGGGCACCAAAAGAACAGTTGGAGAAGTGCATAACACTATGGAGAATGACACCACCAGAGGAATGGCCTCATCATTTTGTTCACACATTAGAAGGGATCCCAACAAACTGGTATACAGACTAGGAATTGCGCAGAGGAACTACAAATTGGACAATATTACAGCATAACTTTACAGTCACTTTCTCATTTGAGCATGAGAACCCCAAAATAGACTCAAAACTTAAACAAATCAGAGGATTATATTCATTAAAGAACTGTAAGTTGAACTCATGACAGAAGAACAACAACAGAAAAACATACAATAAAAGAACTACTGTCATGTTACCATGTGCAGGAAGAAGCACCAGATGAAGATGACCCATGAAACATCCAAATTGAGGAAGTTGAAGGTGAAAGAGAAGTGGAAGGTCCACCTCTAGAATCCAAAGTATTTTTTGCGTTGATCAAGGTGAATAAAGTCAACATTGGGACACTTGAGAATCCAAAAATGGCAAGAATTGGAGACTACTGGGATGAGTAGAGAGTGAAAAGCATAACAGAGTTACTGCGCGAGTACATCGACCTGTTCCCAGCAACTTTCACAAAAATTAAAGGCATAGAAAGAGAGCTAGGTGAAATGAAGATACCTCTCAGAGCTGAGGCAAGAACGATTAGAGAGTGACCATAAAGACTAAACCCTATATATAAGAAAAAGTTCAAATTTGAAATTGATAGGATGTTGGAGGATGGAATCATAGAACCTCTAGAGGAATCTGAATGGGTAAGCTCGATGGTAGTTCAGGAAAAGAAACAAGGGGGGATAAGGATAGGTGTCTATCTAAGGAAGTTGAATGATGTGTGCCTACATGAACCGTTCCCTACTCCTTTCACATATGAGGTGTTGGATAATGTAGGAGGACATGAAGCTTATTCATTCACCGATGGATTCTCAGGATACCATCAGATAAAGATAGCCTCAGAATATAGATACAAGACCACTTTTTCCATGGAATGGGGATCCTACTAATACACAGTCATGCCATTTGGACTGAAGAATGCACCAACAATATTTTCTAGAGTAGTCATAGCTGCATTCAAAGAGTTCATTCACCAGTTTCTAGAGGTATATTTGGATGATTGGACAATCTATATTCTGTTGAAAGACCATGTAGGGGTTTTGAGTCTCATGTTAGAAATATGCAAGCAATTTCATATATCATTAAACATCAAGAATTGCATCTTTGGGACACCCTTTGGGATACTATTGGGCCATATAGTATGCAAACAAGGCTTACTAGTAGATCCTACCAAGATTGTAGTAATTGTTAATCTACCAACACCGAAATCAGTCTGTTAGTTAAGAGAAACATTGGGACACACATGATACTACAATAAATTTATAAAAGGCTATGCACATATCACCATGCCAATGGAAAAATTGTTAAGAAAATACAACAAGTTTCAATGGAATGAGGACTGTCAGTGCAGACTGGACACCCTGAAAGAGAAGATGGTGACTGCATGAATACTAGTATTCCCATTTTGGGAAAAGACATTCCATGTGCATGTATATGCATCATCCATAACACTTGGAGATATTCTGGTGCAACCAAGAGCAGGAGAATTGGACCATCCTATGGCATTCGCTAGCAGAAAACTGTCAGAATCAGAGCAGAATTACAATACCACAGAGAGAGAAGGATTAACTATGGTCTATGCGATTCAGAAGTTCAAACATTATTTATTGGGAAAACATTTCAAGATGTTCATAGACCATTCAACTCTCAAATACCTCGTCAATAAGCCAGTGTTGGGGGGAAGAATTTGTAGATGGTTATTGTTGTTCTAGGAATTTGACTTTGAAGTGATAGTCAAACTAGGGAAGTTGAATGCAAGACCTGATCACATGTTGAGGATCACTAATGGAGAGGAACCTATGAATATAGAGGACAAATTTCCCGATGCACAATTATTTTCAGTTTGTTGAGCACTCAACACACCCTAAAAATTCTGTCATTTTTTACTTTTGGGGTACCACTTGCTTTTTTTTTGCACTGTCTGATTGGACTTCAGTATGGAAAATGTTGCCTTTTCTTATCATTTTGACTCTCGTTAAGTCTTCCAAATTTTGTTGGAATATTTGAAAACCCATAATTTAAAATACTAACATTTAAATAAAGAATCGGCAGTCAAAACATTTCCCCGACGCGCTCAAATATTCAGCATCGGGAAGAATTAAAAAATGAAAGAGAATCACTTGAGAGAACCAAGTCTGTCGAGCATCGATCCTCATCAGCATCGGCAAATAGGAATTTTTATTTCGTGACAAGAATCACACAAGGATATCCCTGATGACCGATCCCTTCGGCATCGACAAAAGGATAAAAGAGTAAGCGTTAATGAAGAAATAAGGTTTCGTCGATAGCCGATCCCCAATACCTGTTGGCATCGATGAGTTTTAGAAAATCTAGCCGATAGAGAATGTGATAAGTTGATCCGCGATCACCGAATCCCGATGCCTTTCGACATTGATAATCCCAATTTTATCTTAACACACAAATCTTGTTGAAACCCCTGACTCCGATTGAGATACACGATCAAACCACCTGTCCTCATCCACCATCGGTCATTTCCAGAGTGGTTAAACATATGATCTAGTTTTCCCCTGAGTCGTTATTGGGTCCCGAGGCTCAAGTCCCACCCCGAGTTAGTTTTTTCATGTCAGCATCATACGACGAAATCGATCGACGCCGAAAGTTCTTATCAAGAGAATACCAACGAAAACTTTCACCATGCATCGTCGATCCCCAATCTGTCCACTAATAAAGAAACACGATGGGACATTTTAGCGCTAAGATATGTTGGATCCGAAGCATTTAAAGAACTAATTAATTCCAAATATCGCATTAGTTATTAATTCATGTGTGGATCAAATAAACCGTTTGAAATTGTTGATAGGGCACACCACCCTCCACACCTCCGTCGTCAATCTATGATGAATTGAATTGCACAGATTCAGTGGTAGATATTGTTTGATTTCCACTCATAACCTAAGTTAATTGGTTGATACGACGTAACAGTTTCTTCCCCATTTTAAATTCATTCGAGCAGTTCATAAACAAGGTCATCATGCACAAATAAGTTCAGAGCACCTAGAGGAGTGAGACGAGCAATCCAGAAGAGGTTTCCAAGGTCCAATGAGTATTAAACAATAGGTTTAGAAAGCGTTATAAGTATTTAATAGTCTATGGATTTTTTTTCTTCACTTCATTCATTTTTTATCCAGTGTTACACTGTGTGTATGCCCTAAAAATTTATTTCGATGGTAGGGACAATGCCTCCAAGAAAACCAACCCCCATGAAATCTCTGAGAGTACCAGAGCTAAAGGAACCAGATGTAGGAGAAGAATATTCCCCAGCATTCACAAAACAATTGGAATTACTCCAAATCTAGTGCCCATCATCAAGAAATCATCCAAGGAGGTTTTCATTTAGCCTCCGACCTTTGGAGACACGGAGGCTAGCATAGTGACCAAGACAGTACTCTCACACTGGGGAGAACTTTTCTAGGAGATAAAGTGGGAAGAATTTCCTGAATATACCTCGCACAATAACCTCGATATGAGGAAACTCGATGATGAGGTTTTTCTAAATATCCGAAGGTCGTACCTGCACATGGTAGTGAGCATAACTCCAGTATTTCCCTGCATAGAAATCCTGAAGTGGCTTATCGACCACAATGACACACAAATATGTTTGATCAATGACGACAATGGTGAGTGTGTCGAGGTTTTCCTTCCAGTGGAGGTGCATAATTAATACAAGCTCAGAGACCCAGGGGAGTGGTTCAACACCGAATTTTTTATAATCTTCTATGAGAAACATGACACCAGCTGAGTGATGGATTCATGGTGGAGAGAAGATAAATTTTTTACCAATCAGACCTCTAGTTGGTACCCGACGACCAACTTAAGAGAGCTGTATATCTATCTAATGGCCCTCATCTGCCGGTTGTATGGGGAGAAAGATTGTTCAAGGTTTTTAGAGGCATGGATGCCTCTATCTTACATGATAGCCATTTCTGGGATAGATTTTAACTGGGGCACCATGATGCAGACCCCCTTTCTATGCTAAGGGTTGCGCGACCTACTGGTCTAGGATCAATCAAGAAATTGAGTCTGATTGATTCTCCAGGTCTCTGCTAGACCCCAAACCCACTTACACAAGTCCTTTCCCCAAAGACACAGGTTGTATGAGACCCACGGTTCCTCTCCTAAGCATTGTTAAAACTTCAATGCCAAATGGGTACTAGCTCCTCTATGGCTAAGCCCTTTCCTTTACATGACCATGACTATGACCACTCGCCTGATCAAAATGCATGTCATGAATATTTGCATGTGATTCACCTTGACTCTCCGGACCTCTGAAATCCTGATAGGAGCCTAGCACATACTATCCCTCTCTCTCTGTGTGACCACTAAAGGTGACCACACGCTTGAGTGAAAGGCGCGTCATGATTTCACATTTCGCGACTCTAGGATTGTTGCTACCTTCGTTCCCCTGATATCCAAAATTGTGATGACCCTAGATCGATGGTCCAGATCTTCCTTTGATCGACGACTGTGATCAAATTGACATTTTTCATTTCATGACTTTGGGAGTGCTCCTTGCCTCCGTTATCCTGGCATCTGAACTTGCGATGGCACTGGATCGATGGTTCAGACCTCTCCTTTGCTCAACGACTCAGATCAACTCGTGATTTCTCATTTTGCAAATTTTCATGACTCAACCTTTGACTCCTTCGAGTCATGAATCAGCGAAACACTGATCTCTCTCCACGTGTCCTCCTTGACGATGGACTGTCTTGATGATTTCAGAATTTCGTGACCTTGTTCCTCTTGTATGCCTTCAAAGCTTCAATGTTAGTGCACTTTACCTTGATTAGATGGCTATGATTCTCTTGCGCTCGGACTGAATGGCTGAGATCCTTCCTCCTTTGCACTTTCTCCTCATTGTCTGGACATGGATCGAATGGTCCAAATCTTTCCCCCTTAGCTTACGCCTTCTTCAGACTTAGGGGATTTTTTAAGGATTCAAAGGATTCGATCTTGTTCCTTCCTACAAGTCTGTTTCTTGGATCTCGTTAACACTTATGCAAAGTGTTATTCCTCCTGAGCTTGGTCTCGTGAAGACTTCAATTTCCCACACACTCCTTGCATTTTAGGGATTTCGATAACTTAGATCCTAAGGATTTCTCAAAGAGAAATTCCTCTCACCCTCCTAGCATTCTCCTTTTCTGGTTCTTCGACTTCTTGCAAAGTCTCTTCGACACTTAGTTGAATCTCCTATTTGTGCACTCCTTGTACCATATCTTTACGCAAAAGTTTTGGGTTCTTGCGGATTACTATGCACACCTTGCACTAGTCTCTTTACACTCCTTGCAAAGAGAAAGTCTCATGTTATCTCTTCTGATATTCAGAACTGAAACAGATCCATCAATGCATTTCGTGCATTCTGTGTGCACACCTTGCACTAATTCCACAGAAGAGAAATACTTTAAACTTGTCTTAACATCCACAGTTCCATCTACTCCTAACGAGAATTCATTCGCTCATTCATGGAAACACAAACAACAGAGGATTGCAAACACTGTTGACACACCATGCATTGGATCAATTTTTCTCTCTCATATTCAAATGTGAAAATGGATACAACTGAAGTAAAAAAAACAACAACTGAAAAATTGAAACCTCCTATTAACTTGTAGCTAACATCTGCTCTAAAGCCAACCACATTTGGGTGTACAAAACCTTTATTTATCTCAGAGGGCTCTTAGGGTTTCCCCTAGCTACTTGTCTACTCTGAAACTTAACCTAACGACTATATAGACCAGTCACATTCCAGACCAGGAGTAGAAACTCCCACTTCACTCACAATCATTTAGGTGTGCCTCAAATATTTTTCCGGCGCTGAGTTAAGGCGAACTTCAAAATATCTATTGTGACTACCAGCGTTGAGCTCCCGTATAGATTCCTTGATGTTGATAGGTCTTGTTCCATGTGATTTCCAGTGATGCTCCTGCATATACTCCCCTTGACAAAAATTAATGGTCTCCTATCCATGAGCTCCTGCACCGAATTTCCATGCTTCTGAATGGAAACTTCATTTTTAAAACTGGCATCTTCTATTGGGTGTCCCTTCCACTTGACCAGATATTCAAAAGACATCTTCCTCTTGGTATTTTTTCCAATCCTCTTATCAACAATCTTCTCCATCTGTGGTTTTTCCACTATAGGCATTTGTTTCTCCCATTGGACCTTCTCTCTATCTTCTAATCCCTTGGTGTCATTTTTCCTGTAAAGATACAGGTCTAAAACATTGAATATGGGTGATATGCCCACATCATCTGGTAGCTCAATCTCATACGTGTTTTCATTGAACTTCCTCAAGATCTTACATGGCCCTATCTTATTCATTTTTTATTTGTTATATGTTCCCCTAGGGAACCTTTATTTTCTGAGATGTACCAGAACCTGATCTCCTACTTCAAATCAAATTTCTCTGCGATGTTGATCAACTCTAAGTTTTTACTCCTGGCTAGAACTCTGCAACTGTCCCTTGATATGGTTATGGAGCCTTTGCATTTCTGTAGCAAAATCTTCTACTCCAGCACTCCTGATCTCACTCTGTTCCAAGTCTCTCAACTCAGACACTCCCCTAGGTTGCATTCCGTACAATATTTGGAATGGTCTCTTTCCAGTGCTCCTATTTGGTGAGTTGTTGTATGCAAATTCTGCTTGTGGAAGAATCTGATCCCACTGTTTATGGTTCTCAGTAACCAGACTCCTCAATAAGTTTCCCAAACTTCTGTTTACCACCTCAGTATGTCCATTTATCTGAGGAGGATAAGCTAAGATGAAGGACAAATCTATCTCCAACTTCTTCCACAGTGTTCTCCAAAAGTAACCAACAAATTTTGTGTCTCTGTCCGAGACAATGCTTCTGGGTAGGCCGTGAAGTCTTACAACTTCCTTGACAAACAGATTTGCAACATGCGTTGCATCACTGGTATTCTAGCAAGGGATAAAATGTGCCATATTTGAAAATCTATCCACCACCACAAATATGGAATCAAATCCTCTTTGTGTTCTTGGCAGTCCCAACACAAAATCCATGAGTATTGCATCCCAAGGCTTCTCTGATATTGGCAATGGTTGATACAATACAATGTTCTGTCTCTTCCCTTTTTCATGTTGGGATATTCTACATCTATTCAAAAACTTTATCACTTATGTTCTCATACCTAGCCAATAGTATGAATTGCTCAACTGTGAAAACATCTTGTCATGGACAAAATGTCCAACCAATCCTCCATTGTCCTTTTATTTCAAAAGGTTATTGTTAGACCTCGACCAAGTTTTGAGGATCCTTGGTCATGTTTGACCTATTTTTGGGACTTCGAAAGGCTGTCGAAGGCGGAGTGCAAGACGAAGTGGAGATCGTGGGATCTCGACCCCTTTTTTAGGGATTTTTGGGCTTATGTAACGGGTATAGGGATGTCAACCCATGGGTTTACCCATGCTTAGGCCTATTTTGTAATGTATAAATAAGTAGCTAGGAGATGTAAGAAGAGGCTGGTGTTCTAAGTGATAAGTGTTAATTTCTAAGTGTAAGAGGTAACTGTAATAGCTTTGTGTATATTGTGTGAGGCTTGCAGAGCTAAGTGCAAGTGATTGTAAGAGACTGTGAAAGGATTTGTGTTGTAACTTGGGGAAGGAGGATCTAGTGAGGTGCTCCCGTCCTCTACGGAGTAATATCTCAAGGCTCTTTGCATGTAGATGATTGATCAAAGATAATAAAGAGACAAAGAGTTGGTGGACACAGCCCCAGGGTGGGGGTGAAGCACATATATCACGTGTTGTGAATGCTTTTTTTTTTATGATTGTTCTTTTGTTTATGTGATTCAATGCTTAGTGCATTGATGTATGTTAGATGAATTTGATATGGTATCTTAGTGCTAAATAATGCGAGTGAATGCTAGATCTGATCTATGTTGATGTGCTTAGTGCCTGAATCTATTGGATCTGTCTAAATACTGCGCTGATATGTTGTTAGGGTTTAGTTGTGTTGTAAACTAAGACTGAATATTAATGAAATATAACTGCTAAGTGCTTTGTTAAGGTGTTGTAATCACAGATCTATGTCCCAGCTAAGGTTGCAAAAACTGGAGTCATGTAGCCACCCCTACCTCTACCTTGGGTGAGACTTCATCTACTTCGCAGGTGTTGCCGAAAGGGCCAGTAGTTAGGGTTTTGTTGGTGCATTGTTGTAGCGTTGAACTTCGGGTCTGCCCCCGTGCCAACAAATGGTTCTGTTGCTAGGACCTGGAACTGTGATTGCTGGGAACTGAGGAAGAAGAAGATCTGTGCGAATATCTGACCTGAAACTGTGAAAGGTCTATGTGTATATTCGTTTCCCTAGTGCACAGTATTCTACTTGACCTGTAAAGATCTGTGCTAAGAAGAGAAGTTAGATATGAAGAAAAGAGGTAAGATCTTGAAGCTTTGTGCTCTGATAAAGGTAAGAACAATGAAATTTTTTGATTGAAAAGGTAAGATTAGTGGAAATTTTTGTTTCAAAAGTATGAATCTAGGTATATATTGTCCTAGCCTCAAAACTAGGGCACAACTAGAAGAAATAATATTTGATATAAGTAGATTTGATAAGAACAGTGAAATATATGTTATACCTATGCATAGAAAGAATGTTCAGACTAACCAATGGATGCAGGATCCTAGAAAGAATTTTTTGGAGGTTAGCTACTATGATCCTGGTGCGCAGTACAGGAAAGGTTGGGGATCATTTAAAAGAAAATGAGGCTTAACCCTTTGTTATAGTTGTAGAAGACCGGGACATCTTTCTAAGGAATGCCCTGGTAGAAGACCTAGTTGTATTTGTTGTAAATCTATGGACCATGAAGTTTTAGATTGCCCTAGAATGATTTCTAAGCTTGAAAGAATGAATATGAGACAAAAAGACCATGAGAAAGGTCAAACAACTAAGACCATGGAAGAACTCCAGAAAGAATCAGAGACTGTATTACTGCAAATAAAAGAAACCCTGAATGACCACTGAAATATCAACTTACCAGAGATCTTCATAGAAAAAGAATGCATAGAAACAAGAATAGGAGACTTCAACATAGACTGCGTTTTGGATGAGGAAAGACATGTGAATATCATGAAAGAAATAACTTGGGAAATTTTAGGGAAGCATGTTATGATTCCTTCATTGGGAGGAATATGATTATTTAGAGGAAAGATGATAACCCTATGTGGAAGACTTACCTAGATATCTATGAGTGCTCATGGAACTTCGACAGAGGAAGATTTTGAGGTTGTTAAATTTATTGAGAACAATGCCCCATTTTCTATATTACTAGGAAAACCTTGGATTGAAAGGAATCAGGATAGAAGGAAAGAAGAAGAAGTCTTAGAGAAGAAGAAACAAGAGTTGAAAGATTTCATGACTAGGAGGATCAGACACTTGATTGAAGAACAAGAGAACAAATTAAAGATATTTAAAACCAGAAACTTGGATGTCAAAGTTGGAAGAACATAAGAAGACTCACAAAAGACTAAAGCACCTACCCCAGATAAAGAAGAAGTATTGCCCCTGAATCTTAGGAAAGAATCTCAACAACGTGAAGTTACTATGCCAAGAGGAGATAAGAATCAAAATCAAAAGAGGAATACTGAGACGAACCTCACTGGAAAGAAGGCTAGAAAACTAAGTAAGAAGAGATCAAAGATCAAAAAGTTAAAGAAGGTTCTAGAGGAAACTTCACAAAAGGAAAATTTGCAAAATTGGAACTTCGTTGGGATATCAGAACAATGCCACATGTCACTTCACCATGGAGAAGTAATATAGCCATTGGAAATAGTATAACCATTAAACTAACACCCCAAATGGTTAGAACAACATTCATGGTCAGAAATCTCGCCATCAGACCTTTGGGACCACGCCGTAACGAACATAGTTGAATTAATGAAGGCTTCTCACCCATTGGAGAGATCTGTTGCTTATTTATCTACTTATTCCGTTGAGCCTTGCACCAAGAACACTTTTTCCAACCGTGATTATCTAAGCCCACATATTAGTTGATTTCGCACAAGTGATCACCAAGATATCACCATCCATCCTGTTGGATTGAGTAGTTACTCTTCAAACCCGAGATATTCAACCACGAGCATGTATGTTCGAAGAACTTAGTGCATTCGAAGAGTCTTTGAAGGAGGTACTCATCAAAATTATGACTGAAAGAGTAATGTATGAAAGGGTAATGTCTGTGGGTGTACAAGTGTCATTGACGAGAGGAGTGCAAGCCTCTCCATCGACTGCTCATGGATCTAGGCCATCCCAAGTCATCACAAAAAAGAGAACCAAGCACAGATATGACCTAGCAAATGTAAAGCTAATCCTGACAATCTTACTCGACTAAATCCCACCTCTGGTCGATGCGGTGAGTCGTGATAGTGTGCTGAGAGATTTTGATTACACCATGGTTACTGCATACCCCCCGAAGGGAATACACATAGTTAGAGCGCAACAGGACAAGATTGTAACGTTGAAGTTCAATGACTTCAACCTAGGAGACCGCAAGAACCATAGTATGCTCGCCCCGTATAAATAATTGACCAGGATGAAGGGGAAGAACTTGAAAATAATCCCCCAGCCATGGATGATGAACCTCGCGCAGTCCACCCTTTTAAATGTAATGAATATCCCACATTTTGGATGGCACTAGAAGGTTAATGCCTGTATTAAGATACTGCTCTCATGTTACCATGGAAACTACTTATGGCTAGACCGACGTATCATAGTCGATCTGACGTTGATTCATAGGATCACTGAATTGAGCATGCAAGGACTCAACTCATGAGACTTCTACCCAGGAAAAGATACAGATCGTGCCTTAGCATAGAAGATCAAGGATACCTACAATGATGTTGAAAAGGGGATGCGAGGCTAGAAGGTAGCCTCCATCCATAATGGAGCAGTGCAATGCCAATTAATTGCAGGAAAGATAGTAAGGAAGAATAGACCCACGCAGGTCACAGGGTTTGTCATTGACCTCGCTGGGAAATGCATGGAAGGCCTACATATGAACTGGGCAAAGTGCCTAGTTAACCAGCTGGAATTAGACTGCTGCGAAGCACATGATTAGGGCTATGAGTTCCAGTTTAGCTGTCTCCTGATCCTCATTGCATTTATTACTTGGGAAATACCGAAAGGTGTGACCTTCCCAGACATTGAGCCATTCAAACCACTTTCTACAAAGTTCACCACACTCTGGTACTCGAGTGATATGGGAAAATAGTGGCATTCAAACAAGGTATTTCATATGTATTATCTCCAACTAAAGAGGGCTATCGAAGCTGAACCTCACATGATGCCAAACACTCTACAACTATTTTGAACCCTCATGAATTTTTGTGCAGATCGACACTTCATATATATCACTGTGCGAGCAAACGAGCATAAGGAGGAGCTTCAATCATACTACAAGCTCATTGAAGAGGACCTCGAGGAGATAACTAAGGACTAGTCAGCATACCTCCTTATTCCCGTTGATCCTGCAGAGATGTCTGACCCCGAACTTGACAACTCGGAGGCTGCTCATAAAGAACATGACACACCCGTTACCAACAGAAGGAAGAAGACTGAAGAAATCCAATACTTAAGCAGCACATCAGAAAATACTTCTTCAATATCACCTGGTCGAGGGGGTGATGCCAAAGTAGAAGAGATAAATGGAAAAGAAGATGAGCAGAAGTAAGGTGAAGTAACACCTCCTAGATATGAGGTTGATCCCTTGAATAAGAGGAAGGTTTCTCTTTCAAAACCCTCTTCTCAGAAGAAATCTAGAGCCACCTTGACTAATATGCAGACTGTTCTCACCATCGATAATTTTGACTTCATCATCACAGCTGTAAACAATGACTCACAAGAAATCTTGCAGAAACAAGAAGTCAAGCATGAGGAGATGTACAACAGAATCGAGGTTGAACTCTGAGGGGTACAATAGGCCCTTCAGTCCAGTCGCGCAGTGTCCACTGCACCCCTACCATCGGAAGAAATAGAGTTGGGAGATGAGCCAACCCAACTCCACAGACTAGCTGATGCGATCGAATCTCACCTTCGTCGTGCATAGGAAGAAGCATAACAAGCCACCCAGGCCTTTAAGAAAGTTCAAGAAGTTGTCATATAACAACGCTGAGTTGTGGAGTAGGAGGAGGTTTCTCTCCAGACAAAGTTTGAAGAGGAGAAAGCACTAATTCAACAAGAAAAAGGACAGTTGCTTGCAGAGAAAATTGAAGTGAAAGAAGCAGTCAACAGAGCACTTCGCTCTGTGATAGGCTTAGAGCCAAAGGAAGAAGACCAAGTTGGGCATCAAGTAGAGAAGCTCATGGAAGCTATCCAACAACTACAACAATGAATAACAAACTTAGAGATATGAACGATGCCTGGCACTCCACGGGATGTGAGGGATCAAAGAGAAGCAACTGCTCAAAGCACGGTTGAGAGAATAAAGGCCCTTGCCATGGAATGGAAAAAACTAAGTGATCATGGTGCCCAGACTTATGAGTGACTCATTGAGAATCCAGAACTGAAGGCACTGGAGTCATAACTCCAGGAGGCAAAGCAACAAGAAGAAACAATACAGGCACAATTGAAGCCCTTGTCAGTTGTTGAAAAGATGAGGCGATCCCAAGAACAACACACTGCTAACCAACAGGTCCACACCATTAAGAGAAAAGTCATGGAAGTGACTTAGAGGCTCCAACCTATACAGGATGAGGCTTACCAAATATTTGCAAATATCTAAGGCCAAGGAGCAGAACAGGAGCAAGTCGTCACTGCAGCTGAACAACTCTTAGAGGGACCTGTCAACAAAGTTGTTATCCAAGAGTTCATTGAGTAGGAGGCCATGGAACACCAACAGGTTGAAGCAGCTTGAGCCAAGCTCGAGGCTTTTGAAGTAGATCTACACAGACCAAAGTGACTCGGGATGAGTCACAAGTGAGTGTTGGGGGCCTATTGGCCCTTGAGCAAGTTTTGAGGATCCTTGGTCATGTTTGACCTATTTTTGGGACTTATGTAATGAAGCGGAGATTGCGGGATATTGGCCCCTTTTTAGGGATTTTTGGGGTTTTGGGATTATGTAACGGGTATGGGGATGTCATCCCATGGGTTTACCCATTCTTAGGCCTATTTTGTAATGTATAAATAAGTATCTAGGTGATGTAAGAAGAGGTCAGTGTGCTAAGTGCTAAGTGTTAATTGCTAAGTGCAAGTGGTAACTGTAATAGCTTTGTGCATTTTGTGTGAGCCTTGCAGAGCTAGGTGCAAGTGATTGTAAGAGACTGTGGAAGGCTTTGTGCTGTAATTTGGGGAAGGAGGATCTAGCAAGGTGCACAAATCTCTTGTCTGTTGCGGAGTAAGATCTCAAGGCTCTGTGCATGTAGTTGATTGAGAAAAGATAATAAATAGACAAAGAGTTGGTGGACGTAGCCCCAAGGTGGGGGTGAACCATGTATATACTGTGTTGTGAATGCTTTGTGCTTTATGATTGTTCTTTTGTTTATGTGATTCAATTCTTAGTGCACTGATGTATGTTAGATGAATCTGATATGGTAGCTTAGTGCTGAATAATGTGAATGAATGCTAGATCTGATCTCTGTTGATGTGCTTAGTGCTTGAATCTATTGGATTTGTCTAAATATTGTGTTGATCTGTTGTTAGGGTTTAGTTGCGTTGTAAAATAAGACTGAATATTAATGAACTATAATTGTTAAGTGCTTTTTTAAGGTGTTGTAATCACATACTTGTGTCCCAGCTAAGGTTGTAGACATTGAAGTCTTGCAACCACCCCTGCCGCTACCTTGGGTGAGACTTCATCTTGTTCGTAGGTGTTGCTGAAAGGGTCAATAGTTAGGGTTTTTTTGGTGCATTGTTGTAGCTTTGAACCCCATATATTCCCCTGTGCCAACAATTATCCCTCATTGAGAATTTTGGTATGCACAACTGATTTCCCTTGAACAACAATCCATCTTTAATCATGTACTCTGTCCACTAGCTTCTATCTCTCAGCACGGGGCTTGCACATGCTTCTTTGAAATCTATATCATCACAATACATTTCCTTAAGGTGTTTAAAGCCCAAGGTCTTCACCCGAAATTCCTGCAGAATCAAGCATATCCTGCTCAATACATCAACAACATTGTTATCATTCTCAACAATATGTTTTATGACAAAAGTAAAATTCTGCATAAACTCAACCCATTTTGCATGCCTTTGATTCAATTTTTTCCTGCCTGGTTATGAATTGTAAAACTTGGTTATCGCTATACAAGACAAATTCCTGTGGGACAAGATAATGTCTCCATTTCTTCAAGGCTTGAATTATGGCATAAAACTCCTTGTCATATGTGGAGTATTTTCTCTTGGTTTCATTTAGCTTCTCACTAAAATAGGTAACGGGTCTATTATTTTGACTCAAAACTTCTCCTATTGCAACTCAGCTCGCATCACATCTCACCTGAAATGTATTATCAAAATTCAGTAAGACCATAATTAGTCATTTTATTATTTTCTCCTTCAGTATATTGAAGCTCCTCTTAGCTTCCTTTGTCCATTTAGAAGACTTGTTCTTCTTCTTCACTGTATCCATCATTGGTGCACAAATTCCACTGAAGACTTTGATGAAATTCCTATAGAATCTTGCTAATCCATGGAAGCTCCTTACCTCAAACATTCTCCTTGGTGACGACCATTCTTTGATTGCTTTCACCTTCTCTAGATCCATCTTCAGTTCATTTGAAGAGATCACAAAACCCAAGTAAATGAGTTATGTCTTCATAAAAGAAGACTTATTCAGATTTATCAACAACTTCTCCTGCTATAGCCTCCTCACCACTAATGTCAGGTGCCTCAAATTCTCTTCTTTAGTCCTGCTAAAGATCAATATATCATCCAGATACACAACCACAAACTTTCCAATGAAATATTTCAATATTTCATTCATCATCCTCATAAGAGTACTTGGGGAATTCGTTAATCCAAATGGCATGACAAGCCACTCATACAAACCTTCATTTGTCTTAAAGGTTGTTTTTCGCTCATCACCTTCTCTCATAATGATCTGGTGATATCCACTTTTCAAATCTATTTTGGAAAAGAAATTTTCTCCACTTAAGTAGTCCATTAAATCATCCATTCTGGGTAAGGGAAATCTATACTTGATGGTGATATTGTTAATGGATCTTGATTCTATACACATCCTTCATCCTCCATCCTTCTTTGGACTCAACACAGTTAGTACTGCACATGGACTCAAACTTTCTCTGACCAAACCCTTGTCTAACAATTCCAGGACTTGGTTCTTCACTTCCTCATTCTCTCGAGGTGCCAATCTATATGTCGATTTTTTTGGCAGACTTTCTCCTGGTATCAAGTCAGTATGGTGGATGATACTTCTGATGGGTGGCAATGAGTTAGCCACCTCATCCACCTCTATTTCCACGAAATTTTCCAACAATTCCCGAACTTCTTCAGAAAAATCCTCCATCGAAGTACTTGTAAGGATAACTCTGGGTTTCCTCACCACATTGAACTGCATCTCTTGTTCTTCCTTGACTTCTTCCAAGAGTTCTTTCCCACTCATGAGAAGTATTCTTGTGATGGATTCCTCTTTCACTTTCTTCTCCTCTATTGGCAACAACATGTGTGTTCTACCATTCTTCTCCAAGGTGTATGTATTTTTTCTCCCATCATGAATGACATTCATGTCAAACTACCATGGTATTCCCAAAAAAATATGGCATACATCCATGGGAATTGCATCACATAGAATTTCATCTCTATATCCTCCTATCTTAAATTCAACCAAGTATTATTTAGTAACCATTACCTAATGTCCTTTCTGCAACCATGAGACTTTGTATGGCTTTGAGTGTGCAGTTGTCTCTAGCTCCAATTTCTCCACCATCTCTATGGATACTAAGTTTTTAGTGGTCCCACTGTTTATTACCACCTTGCATACTCTGTCTTTGGTCTTGCAAGCTGTTCAGAGGAGACTGTTCCTCTGCACTACCTTTTCAACTTCTACCTCTGGTTTTAAGAGAACCTTCCTCAAAATCAGGGATCTTCCATCCTCTGCTCCTTCTGCTTCAACATCTCTTCTTTGTGATTATGAAATGTGAGCTTCACCTCCTCCTTCTTTCTTTTTCTTGGGACAGTCCCAAGACATGTGCCCTATATTTCCACAGGCATAGAATCTTACTTCTCCTCCTCCTCCTCTTCTTCTTGAATAATTTCTTCCACCACTCTGTCTTTCTCAGGAACTTCCTCCTCTTTCCAAGTGATTTTGTGGTTTCTCAATCTCGTCCTTAGACTTATGTGCTTTGTCATGGGTAGCTCCCCTGCTTTTGTTTGGGGCTGGGCCTTTACCTCTTCCTTGTTGGCTTTTTTTTCTGGCCAACTTCTCCTCTATCTTCAGTGAAAACTGATAAGCATATTCTACTGTCCTTACTAACATCATGCTGAGCTCATCTTGTATTTCATATCTCATGCCATTTATATATCTGACAACTTTTTCTTCATCTCTCTCTCTCTTTGTCCAGTTATGATGTTCTGCCTATAGAACTCCTCTATGTACTCCTTAACTGTCATCTCTTTCTGTCTCAGGTTCTTCATCTTCATGAACAGATTGATCTGATAATACTTGGGCATGAACTTATCCTTCATCTTGGCTACCATTCTATACCAATTCTTTATCTTCGACTTGCCTTTGATTCTTCTCTCAGCCTGAAGTTCATCCCACCACAGTGTTGCATGTCCTTTTAATATGGTGACAACATGTCTCACCCTTCTTTCCTCATCGACGTCTTCATAGTCGAAATACTTGTCCATGGATCTTCTCCAATCCAATATCTCTTCATCATCTAAATTTCCTTCATACATTGGGACCTCTATCTTGGATCTACCTACCAATTTGGAAACTGCTCTCAGTAAGCGTTCTTTGACAACATTCTCTCCTGCAACTTCTTCAATGACATTCTCGCCTATTGCTTCTTCTCTCTCTGCATCATTGATGTCTCCAACATCAGGTGCTCATCCTCTGCACTACCTCCATCACCTCTTATCTTGCGCAGAGTTCTCACATCTCCCTTTCTACAACCCGATTGGCCAAAGGTGGTTCCACGCGTTTCCTTGGCGACATTGTGTTGACTGTCTATCAAACATAGAGTAAAAATTCAATTTCTCTGGTCTCTTCTCCTTTTCTTGTTGTCTGCAAGAAAATTTTGGCTCTGATACCACTTAATGTAGACCCTCCTTCTCTCCTAAGGGTTGTGTGACCTCTTGTTCTAGGATCGATAAAAAAATTGAGTCTGATTAACTCTACGGGTCTTTGCTAGACAACAAACCCACTTACACAAGTCCTTTCTCCAAAGACATAGGTCGTATGAGACCCACGGCTCCTCTCCTAAGAATTTTTCAAACTTCAATGCCAAATGAGTACTAGCTCCTCTCTGGCTAAGAATTTTCCTTTACGTGACCATGACTGTGACCACTCGCCTGATCAAAAGGCGTGTCACAACTCTGCATATCAGGTCTTCGCATGTGATTCACCCCGAATCTCCCGACCTCTGAAATCATGATAGGAGTCTAGCGCGTACTATCCATCTCTCTCCGTGACCATAGGTGGTGACCATGCGCTTGAGTGAAAGGCGCGTCGCGATTTCACATTTCGCGACACTAGGAGTGTTGCTACCTCCATTCCCCCGATAACCAAAATTGTGATGACCCTATATCGACGATCCATATCTTTATTTGATCGATGACAATGATAAAATTGACGTTTTTCATTTCATGACTTTGGGAGTGCTCCTTGCCTCCGTTATCTCGATAGCCGAACTTACGATGGCACTAGATCGATGGTTCAGATCTCTCCTTTGCTCAACGGCTCAGATCAAGTCACGATTTCTCATTTTGTGAATTTTCATGACTCAACCTTTGACTCCTTCGAGTCAAGAATCAGAGAAATGTTGATCTCTTTCCATGTGTCCTCCTTGACTATGGATGGTCCTGATGATTTCAAAATTCCATGACCTTGTTCCTCCTGTATGCCTTCAAATATTCAATGCTAGTGCACTTTACCTTAATTGGACGACTATGATTCTCTTGTGCTCTGACCGAACGTTTGAGATCCTTCCTCCTCTGCACTTTCTCCTCATTGTCTAGACATGGATCAAATGGTCCAGATCTCCCCCCCTTAGCTTACGCCTTCTTCAGACGTAGAGGATTTTTGAAGGATTCAAAGACTTCGATATTGGTCCTTCCTGGGAGTTTGTTTCTTGGATCTCATTAACACTTATGCAAAGTGTTATTCCTCCTGAGCTTGGTCTTGTGAAGACTTCGATTTCCTACACACTCCTTGCGTTTCAGGGATTTTTTGGTTCTTCAACTTCTTCAAAGTCTCTTCGACACTTAGTCCAATCTCAGATCTGTGCACTCCTTGCACCAGATATTTACACAAGGTTTTTGGGTTCTTGTGGATGACTGTGCACACCTTGCACCAGTCTATTTGCACTCCTTGCATAGGGAAATTATTTTGTTATCTCTTTTGAGCTTCGAAACCAAAACAGATCCATCAACGCACTCCTTGCGTTCTGTGTGCACACCTTGCACTACTTCCATAGAAGAGAAACAATTGAAACTTGTCCTAACATCCACAGACCCATCTAATCCTAACGAGAATTCATTCGCTCATTCATGGAAAAAAAAACAACATAGGATTGGAAACAATGTTGACACACCATGCATTGGATAAATTTTCCTCTGTCATATTTGAATGTGAAAATGGCTACAACTGAAGTAAAAAAAATAACAACTAAAAAACAGAAACCTCCTACTAACTTGCAGCTAACATTTTCTCTCAAGCCAACCACATTTGGGCATACAAAACTCTATTTATCTCAGAGGGCTCTTAAGGTTTCCCCTGGCTACTTGTCTACTCTAAAACTTATCCTAACAACTATCTAGAAGAGTCACATTCTAGAGCAGGATTGGAAACTCCCACTTTGCTCACAATCGTTCAGGCTTGCCTCAAAGATTTTTCGGTGTTGAGTTAAGGAAAACTTCAAAATATCTGCTGTGACTACCAATGTTGAGATCCCGTATAGATTCCTTGACGTTGATAGGTCTTGTTCCAAATGATTTCCAATGATGCTCCTGCATCACACCATCATTTCCAAGCAACTGAGCATTTTCATTCAACAGGCTCAAATGCCAAAAGAAGGAGAGACTCCATCCTTCTACATGAATTCTTATTAATTGGACATCATCTGTGCCAGAAATGCCTTTGCTGGAATGAATTGGAGTTGGCACGCCTCAGAACTCCCGGTCCATGTATATTTAATCATCTTGTGGGAGAAAAGGTACAAGAAATCCTACCCCCTCATCTGCGATCAATTCATCGTGCACATTCATTTTATGATGTTCAAAAAAGAGTGCCCAAGACTGTCGGTTGTGGTAAAAAAGATGATATCAAAGGTTGGCCATTGGTATCTGGATGAGCGCGATACCTACATTAGGGTTTTTGGAGCCACCAAAGCACCACACCTATTACCTGTGTATTTCCCTGATCGATTAGTAGTAGGGGAAATCTACTACCATACCATCCTGCAAGGTTACAATGCTACTTTGGTGAAAGATAAGAAGCGGGCATTCATACCTTATGGATTCCATATTGGTTTCTATATAGTAAAAGACATCTCTCAAGCCAAGCAGGAAGGGTTAATCTAGTTAGAGTTTCAATTCCAGACTGATTATTTTCGCAAGAATGACCCAAAGGGTCTAGTCATGAAGCATGCATTGCAAGTATCATCTTGCTGGCCATACACACATGACAGGTTTGAAGATGAGATTTTCACAGAAAATGTGCAGAATTGGGAAGAATTTGTGATGAGGATGGTCGATCCTAAGATGAACAGATTCAAAGCCATGCATCTAGATGAACAAGAAGAAACCCTATAACAATCGGCTCAAAGATCCCTATGGGCCAGAGAGCAAATAATATCGGTCGAGATAGCAGGAGCTCCCCAGGAAGCGATCGAAACAATAGAGATTTCCCAGGTAAACCCAATACAAGATAGAAGTTCCCCCAAGGCTCAGGATGTGCGGGAGAGAGGGTTACTCATGTATGAATAGGCTCAACGGATGATGAATCAGATGTGAGATAACCCAGACCTCAACAGGATGCCAAGGATTCTGACTAGCCTAGAAGAAAGCTCGGCGGGACCAAGTGGTCCTGAATTCATAGACCTTGATAACAACAATGGGTTAGACGACCTTGAATCCACAACGCCAGTGGATGGATCATCGATAGCTATTGCAATGAAACCAGAGGCATTCGGGGTATCAGTAGAAACAAGTGTGTCAGACCCCCTCTGTGAGATAATTAAAATCTATGATGATGTTAAGAACTCAAAGGTATCTCTCGAGACCCCTGTGCATGTTGAAGAAGAAAAGGGACCTGAGAAGACATCTTCTCCTTTCTCCGATGCCCAAACCTAGAAGGTTCCACAAAAAGAAAAGGAAACTGAAAGTGTCCCAGACACTAAGTTACTTGATGCGTCGACCACCCAAGCAGATAGTCCTAGAGATGAGCCAAAGTCGGACAAGCCAGAGAAAGGAGCACTGTGACAGGAAGTTGACGTTTTGACGACTGATGAACAATTAGGAATCAAGTCCATCCTCGACACCTCTATTTCACTTGGTACTCGAACACCTAATGGGATATATACAGAAGTTGGACCTTCAGAGCATAATGAGGAAGTTCGAGAACCCAACCTTCAACAAGTATACACCTGCGGAAGTCTGGGGAACACACTCACATGGGGGGATCATCAGATTCCCAAACCTGTGGATGAAGTAACTGACATACATGACATAGCTTATGATCGAAGGAAGAAGGCTATCATCGAGAGAACCACCAAGAAGATGAAGATCAGTTTAGATATCTCTATCCTCATCACTACAAAGGAAAATTTGATAAACACAGAATATCCCAGAACATATGAGCTTATCAACGTGGGGATGGTGATCTTCGATGCCACCCTGGACATAGCTAAAAGAGATGAGAAATATTTGGCTGCCACTCTGAAAGAGCTAGAAAAATTGCATCACTTGGCTAAGTACTACCAGGACACCACTCAGTTCGCGGTATACCTAAGGAATGAATTCAAGGAGGCCTATAGCAGATTCATAGAGGAGTGGCACCTATTCACTAAAGGGATAGATGAGATCTAGGAAGATACTCTCATGGCACTCATGACGTGCAAGGATATGGAGCGGTGGTATGAAAAAACACAGCAAGCTGTGGAGAGAGTAGACTACATTGGTGCAGTTCAACAAGGTCGAGATAAATAAGAACATGACATTAAGGTGTTGAACGAAAGCGGTCTTGACTGCATAAGGAAAGCAGTCGAGTATTGGGAGAAAATGTCTTGGGAACCACACCAAGAGATTGAAGAGAAATGGGTCAAGTGAAATAAACACTGGATTAAGATCAATCAGGTGATGAAAGATATCAGACTTCCCAAGTTCGTTACACCCGACAACTTTGTCGACTTGCACGACATATTCGAATCGCACACCAAGTAATATGAATCATGGGACGAAAGACTGACAAAGGTGGTGAACATAGCACCAGGGTAGGTACAACAATTCACGGAACACCCAATCAAATCTCGGGCTATGATACAACAGTTAAGTTCCAGTATGATCAAGTATCGGTTCCATGCAGTGGAGATCAAAGAAATTTACGCAGCCCTGATGGAACAACACAGGTTCCCATACGCCAACACCTGTGAAGAATTGTTCATCATTTGGTCAGAGTATGAGAAGAGTCATCCTTTTAAAGCAATATCTTGAGATGATTGTTAGAAAGCTGTTAGAAGAGAAATCCATGTGGCGAGTTTTTTTTTTCTTAACTGCACTTTAGTAGTTATTTTTATGTTATAAATAAGAGCATCGATCGATTAGTCAAGGGTCGATGGTTGTTGCAAGAAACTCTCTTTTTTGGTTTGTTAAGAATTATTTTGAAGATGCCTTTAATTGAAAAGTCCTTCTGGAATAGAGACAAGTTATATTTTCATCAAATGCGTGTATGATTGGATGTGAAGAAGAACTATTTCCTATCTCGTCTCATGAATGTATGTTGTAACAAGTAAGAGCTATTAAATCTATTGATAAGTTATTTGATGCAATGTTTTTACATTTCTTTTCTTTAATGATGAAGATGAATCATTGTGTAATTATGTGATAGATGATTAGAGTTAAGTGAATTATTTTACTTGCCATTATTTATCGCATATGTGTTTTCTTTCTGATAATTAGTATCTCAGACAATAATTGAATTCTCACATGGTTAACGTATTAGTACTAGGTTTGCGGTATAAAATCGACGTTTGCATGCTTGAGTAGTGGGTTATACCAAGCTCAACCTCTTCTCCAATAGTTAAAACCTTTTCCCGTTTTGTTGTCAAGTTGGTTTATACCATCTTCCATATTATATCGGTCCCAACTAAGAGAAAATAAAAAAAGAGAAAGTCCAAACTGAAGGAGACGCCTTCGCAAGAAAACATAAATCCCATCGACTAATTGGCCGGATCGCAAGATCTGGAGAACCATTCCACTATTAAATGATATAGAGTATAATTAGGCCTCAGTGGTGGGTTTGGTTCCTGTTGTTGAACTAAAGGGATTTAGGAGCCATAAACATAGTTGGTGCTAGAAGGAGGGCCTGAGAATGAATTGTTGAACACATATTTCACATAATATTTTAGACAACCTGTAGATTCAAAACAACCCACATGCATGGCTAGTCATTCCCAAGATAGCCCACACACATTGAGTACTCCTGAAATGAGTAACTCACCCCAGCCCGAGGAAGACCACTTGTTCCCTGACATACCTTACATTCTCCCTTACTAGGAATTAAATCAATTCAGAAGAATCACAAGAGCATACGCCTGATAGATCGGTGCATTGTCTTTAGCTCCGATACTTCCTCGAAGACAAAATATAAGTAGACCAGTGGTCAATACTCCCGATGAGGTTTTCATACACACAGTATAAGACCTAATGGAGTTCACAATCACCGAAATCGAACATCCTCTTAATCCGATCCCCGAAATTCCAATCGACGACGTCTCTGAACCAGACAATTTTTTGGAAGAAGAGAAGTTTGACTCTGGATGTGAAGATATGGAAGACAACAATGATCATGAGGAATAAGGGGGAAACCCACCTCAGAACAATCAACCTTGGTTGGCTAGAGAGACTCTGGCCATACTAGGGTGAGTCCATAACCTTCCCCAACATCTAGAGAAGTCACTTCCTAAGTTTGACCTTGAAACCTCAGGACTACCTGAAGATCATATCAATAAATTCATACTAGCTATCATACTAATGAATGTCCAACATGAAGACCTAGTATGTAGGATTTTCCCCTATACTTTCTATAACTCTGCCTCCACATGATATTTCAGCTTACCTGTAGGATCCATAACTAGTTGGACCAAGTTTCAGAAAGTTTTTTTAGATAAATTTGCCGAAGAAACTACTATAGGAGCTTTGATGGTTGAATTGTTTGCCGCCACCATGAGTTCAAAGGAGAAGGTTAAAGATTTCAATCAAATAGTCACAATTATCTTGAACAAATTCCAACATGAAGCTAAACCAACTCAAGAGTTTCAAATCGAAGTATATGCTAATGCCCTCCCAACTTCTATTTCCATGTTTGTGAAGAGGCCTGCCAAATGAACCCTGGTTGAGAATTTTGAATAAGCCAAGATGATAGAGTTCCAAATGAAGGGATTTAAGGAAGTTTAGGTCTCATTAGTTAAAAAAGAAGTCCAACCTCCTCCCAAGAGAGGACTCCTTTTGACTAGAATGTCAGGGAAACAAGCAGAACAAGCTCCTGAAAAGGGTAATGGAGACATAGAATACCTACAACACATGGTTAAGAAATTATCAAACAAGATCATAGACATGAAGAGAAATGCAGGGGAAGGAATCCAAGGCCAAAGGCCCTATAAGAATTTCTTTAAAAGAAACCCGTCGTTCAAATCAATTGAACCTCCCCCACCTAACCTAAATATCGATTTAGAAAATGTAGCATCTGATTCTTTTTGTACTTATCACCAAGAAAATCACTTTGAAAGAGACTTCCCTCAATGGGTGCATGCCATGAATTTGATGGCCAATCGATTCCTAGACGAAGTCTCCTTGACCGAAAAACCAAGCGGTTCAGTTATGAATGTTTTTTATCAAGAAGAGACTGATCCACCAGAAGATACAACCATGCTAATATGGGATCCTTACCTAATCATTCCTTTTGATGACTTATTTGAGTCTCAAGAAACCCCTAAAGAGGTCTCGGTTGTGAAAACGTGCAGTAAGGGTCCACCTACCTTGAAAGATCCTATTACTACCCGAACATAGGGGGAAAGGTCAACTCACGATCATTCAAAAACACCTTTTTCTCCACATAAGAACCCTATCAACATCCATACCCGAGAATCACCCAAACTAGATTACAATGTAGTTGAAGATTTGATGAATTTAAAGGCTAATATATCAGTTATGGACATATGTAGGATCCCTCATCAAAAGGAATTCCTACTACAATCTTTGATATTAGTAGAAAACCCTACGACAAGAGATGATTAGCAAGGGAATCTAACTCCCACATACCTAGGGAATAAACCAACCGTGAACACTTGTTTTGAAGATAAGAAGGGAAGACCTTTTGTCCCACCTTTCATTTTAACATTTGAATTCTTCAACAGGAACCTCCATAACTGTTTGGTTGATTCAGGAGCATCCTCTAACGTTATGCCATTGTCTATCTGTAAAAAACTAAATGCAGTCCCTCTCAAGAGTGATAAACATGTAATACAACTAGATAGAACCCAAGTGAAAGTCACGGGATAACTTAAAGATGTAATGATCAGAATAGCCACGCATCCTAAGTTTGTGCAAGTAATTGACATCATTATAGTAGACATCCCATAAGCTTATGGATTATTGTTAAGCCGAGACTAGTCTGAGAAATTAAACATATATTTTAGTACAGACTAGGAACACCTTTGGCTACCATTAAAGGGGTACAAGAATATGATCAAAATTGATAGGGAGAGATATCTTAAACATACAGTCATTGATATAGAAACCCTAAATGAACCCTCATTGAAATATTTCCCTGTACTAGGCAATTATTTATGCGATTCCTATTTCGGGAAATTCTCCCCTCTTCCATTTGATGTCCCCCTCACTTAGAACTCTGAAATGGTTTTTCAAGAGAAATCACCGATATCAGCAGAGGAAACCCTCTTCTGTCAATAACCTGTGCTAGAAATCACCGGACAAAAGATAGGAGAGCAAGAAAGTAATGAGAAGGAAGAAATGACTAAATTTTTCTCACAATTTTGGACCATATACTTTGATGGATCTAAATCACAGGAAGGATCAGGGACAGGGTGCATCCTCATTGATCCAAAAGGTAAATGTCATTTCCTATCCTATAGACTAGAATTCGAATGAACAAATAACACCGCAGAGTATGAAGCTCTATTCCAACGGTTAAAGAAATTCACAGACTTAAACGCCAAATAATTGAAGGTTTTTAGAGATTCTGAAATTATCATTAGAAAAGTAAGGAATACTATACATTGCAATTCCCCGCACCTAAAGAATTATCAACAAGAAGTGCATAGGATAATAGATAATTTTGAAGCTTTCAATATCACCAAAATCCCCAGAGAAAAGAATATCCTTGCTGATTCCCTAGCCACAGTTGCTTCAAGGCTGTCACCTCTAGAAGATTATGAAGCCTTCTGATTCACCGTGGAACTACTTTACAAACCATCGGTGCCTAACAACATTTCTAATTGGAAGGTCTTTAAAGGGTATGAACAGATCATAAAATTTCTAACTAACCAAGATAATTTTAAGGACTTAGCTATTGACGATGAATTATTCTAGGAACAATCAACGGAAACTGATCCTCAAATGGGTCAACCAACTAATAAATCATAGTCTCACACAATCACGAAGGGGATAGATAATTTATAAAATATTTTTGACCTAAAAGAACGATTTAAGGGGCCCAAAAATGCGAATACTGGTAGTTCCTGTCCCATGCATGAAACTATAAACCTCGGAACCCTGAAAAACCCCAAAAATATAAATCTTAGAAAGACTATATCTAAAGAGGAAAGGAAGGCTTATCTCAAATTGTTCAAACAATATCAATATGTCTTTGCATGGTCCTACCGAGATCTGAAAACTTACAATACATGTATCATTCAACACACTATACCATTAAAACCTAAAGTGAAACCCTTCCAACAGAAGCTCGGAAAATATCATCCATCCCTAGAACTTCTCATGTGTCAGAAGTTGAAGAAACTTTTAGATGCCAAAATTATCTTCTAGGTAAGACATTCTGCATGGGTAGAAAATTTAGTTTCTGTAAGGAAAACGTCTAGAGAAATCTGCTTATGCATAGATTTTAGGAACCTCAATAGAGCTTTAGAAAAGGATAACTACCTAGTCCCACCAATGGAGCAACTCTTGCAAACCATGTTTGGTTCTTATATTTTCTCTCTACTGGACAGTTTCTCGGGTTACAACCAAGTTCTGGTTTCATAGGAAGACCATTTGAAAACTACCTTCCGAACCAAGTGGGGAACTTTTGCTTACAAATGCATGCCCTTTGGGTTAATCAACGCAGGGGAAAACTTCCGAAGGGAAATGGACATAGAATTCTAGGGACTGATCAACAAGTGTGTGGTAGTGTATCTGGATGATGTAACTGTGTATTTGAAGAACAGAGAGGAACACATCCAACACTTAACCCAGATTTTTGAAAGGTGTAGAAAATACGATATATCTTTAAACCCTAAGAAGACTATCTTTGGTGTGGAAGAAGGAAATCTATTGGGTCATATTATATCCCAAGCTGTCATTCACATGGACACTAAGCAATTCAAAGATATAACTTAGATCCCATTACCTCACAACAAAAAGACAATGCAATCCTTCTTCAGGGAAAATTCACACTAGATTTCGTTGAGACTGTCAGAATGCTACAAAAAATGATCCCCAAAGATGTTGAATTTAAATGGGATGATGAACAAAATGATTATTTCAGCAATATCAAAACTTCTATATCGCAAGCCCCCGTGTTACGAAGTTTCGATTTCAGTAAATATTTCTTCCTCTATACTTTCGCCTCTGACCAGTCGTTAGCTACAGTATTGACTCAGAAGGATGATGACAACAACAAGGCTCTGGTGTCATTCATGAGCACTAATATCCAAGGAGATGAACTTAATTATCCTTCTATTGATAAACATGCCTATGCAATATATAAGGCAATGAAACACTTCAGATCTTACATCCTGAAGAACCACACCAAAGTAATTGTGCCTCACCCTACAGTCCGATCCTTTTTCACTCAACACGAGATGGGTGAAATAAGAGGGAATTGGATGGCATTAGTTCAAGAATTTGATCTGGATATAAAGCCTGCCAAACTAGTTAAAGGACAAGGATTATGCAAACTGGCAGCTGAAGCCCAGGACCAAGTAAATGAATATTCTGGATGGGAGAATGAAATGGCATTATGGTATGGTGAAGATTCATACATATCCTAGGGGAAAGAGTCTTGGTATGAGAATTTGACTTATCTCTTGCACCATGGGACTTGCCCAGAAAATCTCAACCCCAGGGAAAGGAGAGCTCACAGGTTAAAATCTATGCAATATCGCCTCATAAATTTGGTACTCTTCCAGATTAATTATGATGGATTACTCTTAATATGTCTCTAACATGAAGATGTGGACAAAGTTCTGCAGGAACTCCATGATGGCCCTGCTGGTGGACATTTTGCAAGAAACAAAACCACTCATAAGATATTGAGAGATGGATATTATTGGCCCACTTTATTCAAGGACGCTCACACATATGATAAAAATTATAAAACTTGCCAAATAAGCATCGGGAGAGAGAGGAGAGTGGCAGTCCCACTCCAACCAATGACGGTTTCTAGTCCTTTTGAGCAATGGGTCTTATATATCATAGGAGAAATTTCACCAAGCTCTTCAAAACAACACAAGTACATACTTAATACCACCGATTACTTCATGAAATGGGCATAATTTGTTCCTCTAACCCATGTAAATGAGAAGGTGGTAATCCAATTCTTAGAGCAACAACTAATTACAAGGTTCAATGTCCCTTCTGTTTTTGTTTTCAACAATGCGGCTTATTTTTCTTCCACCTTATTAACAGAGTTTGCGCTAGGCAAAGGAATCATAATTAGGTACTCTTCAAATTACTATCCATGGGGAAATGGAGTGGCATAATCAACTAATAAGAACCTAGTGAGGATATTGAAGAAAACGATTATGGATAACCAAAGGAATTGGCATAATTTACTCCACAACGCTTTATGGGAAGATAGAGTCACACCCAAGGAAGCTATAGAAAATTCCCCATACTTTCTAGTGTACAAAAAAGAAGCCATTCTCCCAAATGGGATTTATCTTCCATCTCTTCAACTAGCCCAATATTATAGAGGACATCCTTCATTAGTCATACAACAAAGAATTGACACTCTTCTCATGCTAGAAGAGGAAAGGGGAAAAGATAAGTCAAAATTCATAGCCCACTAGTAGATCGCTAAAAGATGGCTTGACAAACATAAGGCTAAAGAGAATAACTTTGAAGTAGGAGACTTGGTCCTAAAATGGGACAGAGCAAATGAGCCTAAATGAAAACATTCTAAGTTTCAGAATCTATGGCTCAGACCTTTTTAGGTGGCTGAGAAGATTGGGGCAGGAACTTATCGGTTACAAAATCTGAGGGGGGAACCTAACGCCCTCCCAGTAAATGGCCAAGCCCTAAAACAATATTTCCATTTAAAAAAAAATGATTTTTATTTTATATTTTGTGTGCATGTTTCATAAGTTTTGTTTCAGCTAGGTTAATTGTGAATTGCTTTTATTTTTTATTTTTCTTTTGTTGTTTTGTTTTCCGCACTTTTGAAGGGTTGACCTCAAATCATGCTACATAAAAAAATCTATTCTTAACTCATCGCTCACAAACAACACAAAAATCATCGAGGAAGCTACAGTTGTTTCGAGGGGTCCTCTATCTAACTTGTGAAAATGAACAACTTTGGGGGAATGCAAAAGCGGCTGCCCGGTGTTCTGGTGAAACCTTAAGGGAAATTTGGAAAGCTGAAAAGGACTACATGAACCCCGAAGACAAAGCTAACAATGGATTCACCTTAACCATCTCACTTTGCAAAATAAATAGACGTCATCCTCTCCCACTCGCTCAGGGAATTCTGTCGAAATAAAATTTAACTATACCAAATGAGTGAACAGTGGGAGAGGGTATGCAGATATCTCCGTCGGGGCTATGGACGCTCACTGGTAGCGGAGCAATGTCTGTGATGTTGGGGTGACTCCGTCAGGGCTATGGACACTCACTGGATGTGGAGCAACACTGTAGCAAGTGAGTGAAAGTAACTAAAGTCTCCATGCCAGTGAATGTTTTATTAGATTTTTGTCAAAGGGAGCATGAGTGAAGGTTACAAGAAATGAAGGAGGAATAAAGGTTAAAAACCCCATGGGCAGACCCAGAAGCATCAACCAGAGAATTTCAAATGCAAGGGTAAAAGAGGCTCTGATTTAAAAAATAGTTAAGTTCTCCACCTACTTTTGCATCAGCCGAGCACGAAGGAGGAACAAAGATTCTGCTTTCGCCCAGTAATTCACCATTTTTTGAGCACTCAACACACTCTAAAAATTCTGTGTCAATTTTTACTTTTGGGGTACCACTTGATTTTTTTTTACACTGTCTGATTGGACTTAGGTATGGAAAATTTTGCCTTTTCTTATCATTTTGACTCTCGTTAAGTCTTCCAAAGTTTGTTTGAATCTGTGAAAACCCATAACTTAAAATACTAACATTTAAATAAAGAATCGACAGTCAAAACATTTCCCTGATGCACTCAAATATTCAACATCTGGAAGAATTAAAAAATGAAAGAGAATCACTCAAGAGAACCAAGGCCATCGAGTGTCGATCCTCATCGACGTCGAAAAATAGGATGTTTTCTTTCACAACAAGAATCACACAAGGATATCACCAATGATCGATCCCTTTGGCATCGACAAAAGGATAAAAGAGTAATCGTTAATGAAGAAATAAGGTTTCGTTGATATCCGATCCACAATACCCGAGTTTGGCAAGTTTTAGAAAATTTAGCTCATAGAGAACATGATAAGTTGATCCCCAATCGTCGACCCCCAATGCCTTTCGGCATTGGCAATCCTAGGTTTATCTTAACACACGAATCTTGTCGAAACCCCTGACTTTGATTGAGATACATGATCAAACCACCTGTCCTTATCCACCATCTTTCATTTCAATTAAACATACAATCTAGTTTTCCCCTGAGTCATTATTGGGTCTGGAGGCTCAAGTCGCACCCTGAGTTAGTTTTTCCACGTCATCATTGTACGACAGAATCGATTGGTGCCCAAAGTTATTATCAAGAGAATACCAACGAAAAATTTCACCATGCATCACCGATCCCTGATCTGACCACTAAGAAAGAGACTCGATGGGAAATTTTAGCACTAAGATATGTTGGATCCAAAGCATTTAAAGAATTAATTAATTCCAAATATTGCATTAGTTATTAATTCGTGTGTGGATCAAATCAACCGTTTGAAATTGCTAATAGGTCACATCACCCTTCGTGCCTCCACCATCAACCTATGATGAATTGAATTGCATGGATTCGACGACAGATCTTTTTTTGATTTCCACTCATAACCCAAGTTAATTGGTTGATATGACGCAATAGTTTCTTCCCCATTTTAAATTCGTTCGAGTAGTTCATAAACAATTTCATTATGCAAAAAGAAGTTCAGATAACCCAGAGGAATGAGATGAGCAATCCAAAAGAAGTTTCCAAGGTTCGATGAGTATTTAACAACAGATTTAGCAAGTGTTACAAGTATGTACCAGTCTATGGATTTTTGTGCTTCACTTCATTCAATTTTATTCGGTGTTACTCTGTGCACATTCCCTAAAGATTGATTTCGATGGTAGGGACAATGCCTCCAAGAAAACCAACCACCAGGAAATCTCCAAGAGTGTCAAAGCTAAAGGAACTAGATGTAGGAGAAGGATCTTCCCCAGTGGTCGCAAAACAATTGGAATTTACTCCAAAGCCGGTACCCGTCATCAAGACATCATCCAAGGAGGTTTTCATTCAACCTTTATCCTTTGGAGACATGGAGGCAAGCATAGGGACCAAGGTAGTACTCCCACACTGGGGAGAAATTTTCCAGAAGATCAAGAGGGAAGAATTCCCTGAATATACCTCGCACATCGACCTCAATATGAGGAAACTCGACAATGAAGTTTTTCCAAATATTCGAAGGTCATACCTGCACATGGTAGCGAGAAGAACTCCAGTATTTCCCTGCATAGAACTCTAGAAGTGTCTTATCGACCACACTGACACACAAAGATGTTTGATCAATGACGACAATGGCGAGTGTGTCGGGGTTTTCCTTCTGGTGGAGGTGCAAAATTACTACAAGCTCAGAGACCCAGGGGAGTGGTTGAACACCGATTTTTTTATAAGCTTCTATGATAAACACAACACCAACTGAGTGATGACTTTGTGGTGGAGAGAGGATAAAAATTTCACCAATTAGACCTTCAGCTGGTACCCAACGACCAACTTAAGTGAGTTGTATATCTATCTAATGGCCCTCATCTGTCAGATGTATGGGGAGAAAGATTGTTCCAGGTTTTCAGAGGCATGGATGCCTCTAGCTTACATGGTAGCCATTTTTGGGAGATATTTTAACTAGGGCACCATCATTTCCAAGCAACTGAGCATTTGTATTCAATAGGATTAGACGCCAAAAGAAGGATAGACTCCATCCTTCCAGAAGGCTTCTTATTTATTGGACATCATTTGTGCCAAAAATTCCTTTGCCAGAATGAATTTGAGTTGGCACGCCTCATAACTCTCGGTCCATGTATATTTCAACATGTTGTGGGAGAACAGGTACAAGAAATCATGCTCCCTCATCTACGATCAATTCACCGCACAAATTCATTTTATGTTGTTCAAAAAAGAGTGCCCAAGACTGTCGGTTGTGGCCAAAAAGATGATATCAAAGGTTGTCCACTGGTATATGGATGAGCACAATAACTACATCAGGGTTTTTGGAGCCACCGAAGCACCACACCTGTTACCTGTGTATGTCCTTGATCGACTAGTAGTAGGGAAAATATGCTACTAGACCATCCTGCAAGGTTACAATGTTACTCTGGTGAAAGATAAGAAGCGGGCTTTCATACCTTATGGATTCCATATTGGTTTATATATAGTAAAATACACCACTCAAGCCAAGCAGGAAGGGTTAAGAAAAATAGAGTTATGATTCCAGATTGGTCATTTTTGCAAGCATGACCCAAAGGGTCTAGTATTGAATCACGCGTCGCAAGTATCATCCTGCTAGCCATATGCCCATGATAGGTTTGAAGATGATATTTTCAAAGAAAACATGTAGGATTGGGATGAAGTTGTGATGAGGATGGTCGATCCTACGATGACTAGATTCAAATCCATGAGCCTAGATGAACAAGCAGCGAACCTATAAAAATTGGCTCAAGGAGCCCTCTGAGCTAGAGAGGAAATAATAGTGGCTGAGACAACAGGAGCTCCCTAGGAAGCGGCTAAAACAATAGATATTTCCCAGTTAACCCTTGTACAAGATATGAGTTCCCCCGAGGCTCAGGATGTGTGGGAGAGAGGGTTACTCATGTATGAACAGGCTCAATGGATGATGAATCAGATGCTAGATAACCCAGACCTCATTAGGATGCCAAGTATTTCGACCAATGGTCCTGAATTCATAGACCTTGATAACATCAATGGGTTAGATGAACTTGAATCCACAATGCCAATGGTTGGATCACCGACAAGTATTGCAATGCAACTAGAGGCAGTTGGGGTATCAGTAGAAACAAGTGCGTCAGACCCCTCTGCGAGATAATTAAAATCTATGATGATGATGAGAGCCAAGAAGTATCTATCAGGACCCCTATGCATGTCAAAGAAGAAAAGGGACCTAATAAGACATCTTCTCCTTTCCCCGATGCCCGAACCCAGGAGGTCCCGTCGGATGAACCAGCCACACAAGTAGATATTCCTAGAGATGAACCGAAGTCGGACGAGAAAGAGAAAGGACAACCGCAACAGGAAGTCAGCGTTCCGATGGCCGATGAACAAGTAAGTATTGAGTCCATCCCCGATGCCTCTATTTCACTTGGTACTCGAACACCTGATGGGAGAAAGACATAAGCCAGACCTTCATATCATAACGAGGAAGTTTGAGAACCCAACCTTGAACAAGTGTACACCAACGGAAGTCTGGGGAACACACTCACATGGGGGGATCAACAGATTCCTGAACCTGTGGAAGAAGTAGCTGAAATACATGTCATAGATTATGATCGAAGGAAGAAGGCTATCATCCAGAGAACCACCAAGAAGAGGAGGATCACTTTAGATTGCTCCATCCTCATAGATACATAGGAAAATTTGATAAACATAGAATATGCCAGAACATCTGAGCTTATCGGTGTGGGGATGGAGATCTTCGATGCCACCCTGGACAGAGCTAAAAGATATGAGAAAGGGTTGGTCACTGCCCTGAAAGAGCTATAACATTTACGTCACTTGGCTAAGTAATACCAGGAAACCATTCAGGTCACGGTGTACCTAAGGAATGAATTCAAGGAGGCCTATAGTAGGTTCACAGACGAGCGTCACCTATTCACTAAAGGGATAATCGAGCTCCAAGAAGATACTCTCATGGTACTAGCGACATAAAAGGATATGGAGCGGTGGTATGAAAAATCGCATCAAGTCATGGAGAGAGTAGACTACATTGGTGCAGTTCAACAGGGCTGAGATAAAGAAGAAAACTACATTAAGGTGTTGAACTAAAGTGGTCTTGACCGCATAAGGAAAGTGATCAAGTATTGGGAAAAACTTTCTCGGGAACCACATCGAGAGATTCAAGAGAAATGGGTCACGTGTGAGAACCATTAGATTAAGATTAATCGGGTGATGAAAGAGATCAGACTTCCCAAGTTCGGAACACCTGATGACTTTGTCAACTTGCGCGACATAGTCGAATCGCACACCAAGAAAGATGCATCATGGGCTCAAAGACTGGCAAAGGTGGTTGACACAGTGCCAAGGTAGGTACGACAATTCACAGAACACCCGATCAAAGCTCAGGATGTGCTACAACAATTAAGTGCCAGTCTGATCAAGTATCGAGCCCATGTAGTGGAGATTAGAGAAATTTATGCAGCCCCGATGGAAAAACACAGGTTCCCATACGCCAACACATGCGAGGAATTGTTCATCATTTGGTCGGAGTATGAGAAGAGTCATCATTTTAAAGCAATATCTTGAGATGACTGTTAGAAACCTGTTAGGAGAGAATTCCATGTGGCGAGTTTGATTTTTCTTAACTATACTTTAGCCGTTATTTTTAGTTAATTTTATGTTATAAATAAGAGCATCGACCGATTAGTCAAGGGTCGATGGTTGTTGCAAGAAACTCTCTTTTCTGGTTTGTTAAGAATTATTTTGAAGTTTTCTTTAGATGAGAAGTCCTTCTGGACCAGAGACAAGTTATATTTTCATCATATGCATGTATGATTGGATGTGGAGAAGAACTATTTCCTATCTCGTCTCTTGAATGTATGATGTAACAAGTAAGAGATATTAAATTTATTGATAAGTTATCTGATGCAATTTTTTTACAATTCTTTTATTTAATGATGAAGATGAATCGTTGTGTAATTATGTGATAGATGATTAGAGTTAAGTGAATTATTTTACTTGCCATTATTTATCGCATATGTGTTTTCTTTCTGATAATTAGTATCTCAGACAGTAATTGAATGCTCACATGGTTAATGTATTAGTACTAGGCATGTGGTATAAAATTGTCATCTGCATGCTTGAGTAGTGGGTTATCCCAAGTTCAGCCTCTTTGTCAAGTTGGTTTATACCGGCTTCCATCTTATATCGATCCCACCTAAGAGAAAATAAAAAAAGAGAAAGTCTGAATTGAAGGATATGCCTTCGCAAGAAAACGTAAAGCCCATCGATTAATTGGTCGGATCATAAGATCTGGAGAACCATTCCACTATTAAATGCTGCAGAGTCTAATTGGGCCTCAGTGATGGGTTTGGTTCCTTCTGTTGAACTAAAGGGATTTAGGACCCATCAACACAGTCCAAATAGCCGATGAATACTTCATAGACATCATCCAATACTTGAGCATATGGACTGCGCCACAAGAATTCAAAACTGCGCAGAAGAAAAATCTGGTAGTTTGGGTTGCAAACTATCAATTGGTTGCCAAAAACTTATACAAAATGGGTGCAGATAACATCTTGAGAATATATGTGCTAGAACATGAAATACCTAGGATTTTAGCAGAAGCCCATGAGGGAATAGCAGGAGGACATTATGCAGGTAAAGCTACCGTGCATAAGGTATTGCGTCCAGGACTATGATGGTTGAATGTTCACAGAGACTCAAAGGACTACTACCAAAAATGTGATGTATGTCAGAGGGTCGGTAAATCAAATAGAAGGGATGAGATGCCCATGAGACCACAAGTAACCTTGTAGGTATTCGACAAATGGGAAATAGATTTTGTGGGACCAATTAACCCACCGACAAAAAGGTTAGGAGCAAGGTACATTATTACTGCGACAAAGTACTTAACAAGATGGGCAGAAGAAGCACCAGTAAAATATTGCAGCGCAGAGACAACAAGACACTTCTTGTTTGAGCAAGTGATCACTAGATTTGGATGCCCAATTATTTTGATGAGTGACCAAGGCACTCACTTCATCAACATCACTATTAAGGCTATGACTGAGGATTTTGATGTTTATCATCAAAAGAGTACGCCATATTATTCTCAAGCAAATGGAACTGTGGAATCCTTTAATAATATTCTTGAGAATGCACTGAAAAAGATCTGCATCATTAATAGGGATGATTGGGACTTGAAGATACCAACAGTACTGTGGGCATATAGGACCACATGAAAAAAATTGGTAGGGCAGACACCATTCATATTGGTGTATGGAAAAGAAGCAATGGTGCCATTAGATTTTTTGTACCTAGTCTGCGTGTGTTAGCGATATTTCTTGCAAAGGGGGTTAGAATGCAAAAATGGGTTAAAAACCCACTTGTCCAAAGTCCCGGATGATAATGTGCCCAAGATAAGTCACAAGCAAGTCCGAGTGGTCCAGATTTGTGCACCTAGATCAACGATGCATATTGGATTCTGGACCCCCCCTGCCTTTCGACCTTTAAGCTGGGGGGGGGGGGTCCGGAATCGGGGGCGCACCTCTCTGACGGTCCAGATTGACGTGCCCGGAGAAAGGGCAATGAAGACCATTCCGGACCCCCCCCACCTTTCTACCTTTAAGCGGAGGGGGGGGTCTGGAATCAGGGACGCAGCTTTCAGCGGCCACGATCGAGGAGCCCGGATCAACGGCTCATGAGCAGCCTCGTCCCTCTCAGATACCCTGACTTTAACCCGCGTGGACCCACCACCCGTCATGTCATCTTCCTGCACGCCTTTCCCCTGCTTCCATGTGTCATCGTTCCCCCTCTCCATCACTCGACCACATGGCCTCTTCCTCGCCTCATCATCCATATATCGCCTGATGCGTGTCCCGTTCCTTTCCATGTCTACCCTCTTGCCTCCTGCACTTGATCCTCTGCCAAGTGTCTCTCCTTCAACCTTCCTCGCCTCCCTATCTGTTCAGGCCTTGTCCACATAATCCGATGCCACCACCCCTGTCATGCGCCCCATCCTTCGCACTGGCCCCTACGCCTACCCATCCTCCAAGTTGTTCAGTTATTCCAGGTGGCGGCGTGAGGAGTATTCCATATCCCGAAATGCTGAGTTGGTTGGGCCGTTCTCAATCCCAAGAAGCAGTTATTGAAGCGGTTGGTGGTGGTTAGACATCGTCTCCGCCATAATGGGAAAGTCCTGCATTAGACTAAAGGCACGTCGATTCGCTGAATAAACTGTCAGAAGATTGATCGTGTCTGCCATAAGTTGCACGACCATTCAAATATTGCAACTGCAGAATTGTCAGAAGCCATGCAGACGCAAAGCCTTCAATGCAGTGTCTCGATTTCGCTGTTGTTGTAGTTCTGAGTATATGTAGGCATTTTTTCCATTTTTGTATCTATCGATGGTAGAGCTAAGCTCCCGACTGTAAAGTTTCAACAAACACTCTGGTTTCCTGGTTATGCCTCTGTGTTTGAGACTTCTTGGTTTATGACAAACAATTCTTCTTTTTCCATCTTTGTTTCATCTTATGCTGGAGAGTTCACAGTTGAATGATTCACGTGGATTGTTACAGTTATGTTATGATAAAGGATTTGTCATGACATTTTTGTATTCTCTAGTTTTCTGTATTTGAATATAAAGTGACTTTGTGTTTGAATACTTTCTCCTCCAGTATGTTACTAACCTGATGTCTGTGATAGACCTTCGCACTCTTCTTGCATAAGTCTTCCACCTACTCACCCTTTTTACTGCAACTCACTGTTTGGAGTTTATCAAGACCTCACTCATTCATGCATGCCTGGCCTAGTTTCTGAGTTGAGACGATATCATTCTGAGTTTCCTTCCATTTGATCACCCCTTCAAACAAATTGTGACATTAAAACTGATGGGCGTTGGGCTCTGCTCCTGCAAGCAATCCAGGAGTGACTTCCGTTGCCAACATTTCTGGCGTCGTTGTCGGGGATGATGTTGAATATATTCCATGGGATTGAATGACAAAGATTAATCTGATTCTGAAGGTGCATCAGATATCAGAACTTGAATATTGCTACTGTGCACCTGGTGACTCCACTGTGACTACTCCGCTAGGGAAAACCTATTCTATCAACTGTGGCTTCGAGAGGCAGACACACGAGGTCTAATCCACACCTACCTTTAGCTACACCAGGAGCTGACTCGAAAGAAGTGCACAGAAAGGGAAAGAGATCTGCGAAAGAAGTGTCCATCACCGAAGCAGGTAATACACCTTCCCCTTCTATGAAAACTCCATTTTCTTATTCTCAGCTTCCTAGTCGAACTTCCTCTGAGGTTTCCCGTTTTCTTAATTTTGGGAGTGTTCCTGCTGAGTTTTCTCCTCCTGGTCTAGTATCAGAGGGAGAGATCCTTGTCACTCCCCCTTCCCTGGAAGTTGTGCCTCATCACAGACCTCAAGCTTCAGAATATTTCACTACTCCTTTTATTACTACTGCTGCACGGAGAGAAGTATCTGCACACTCAGGACCCTTGGCCCTCTCTCTGTTTCCTCCGTTGTCTCCTCCAAGAAGCTATTTTCCGACATCTCCTGTGCATTCTCCTTCTCCTATGAGTTCTCCTCAACCTAATATCCCTATGGCTGGTGCTAATCCCCCTCCAAATAGAATGAATGCCATAGTTGCTGCTAGATATGCCCCTTTAATCTTACCACATCCCATGAATCCTCTCCTTGCTGGAGACTACTTAAAGTACATGCCCAAGTTAACTGGGGAAGGGGACATAACTGCAGAAGAGCACTTGGCTACTTTTTATAGTTATGCAGACAACCTTAATATTGAGAACGAAGATGTCTGGATGAGAGTCTTTGTCCAGAGCTTGGATGGTGAGGTTAGAAAGTGGTTTAGGGGACTGGCCCCTGGGTCTATTGCTGGAATTGAGGCCCTGGATAATGTTTTCCTGAGGCAGTGGGGGGATAGGAAAGATTACATATATTACATGACTGAGTTTGGGTCTCTGAAGAAGCAGGAATGAGAGTCTGTCTCTGAATTCTCCAAGAGGTTCAATAAGATGTATAACAAGATTCCCGCAGAGATAAATCCTTCAGAAGCCTCTGCTCAAATTTCATATGCTAGTGAATTTGACCTTGATTTCTGTCTTGTATTAAGAGAAAGAAGAGCCACCTCTATAGCTCAGATGCAAGATGCAGCTATAGAAGTGGAATCCAACATATTGGCAGCTGACAGACTAAGAAACCAGGCCGACACAGACAGAAGAAAGGAAAGGATGGAAGCCTCAACTTCCAGCCCCTCATTGCCCCACTCTCAAGTAAATGAGCTGACCCGAGTTATGAACCTCCTTAAAGAAGAGGTGGAAAGGTTGAAGGTGGAAAGGAAGCAAGCGTACAAGGGCCCTCAGAACATCGAAAATAAAGGAGGTTTTAGAAGGCCAAATAATTTCGCTCCTCCAACTATGCACAGAGAGAAGGAAAGAGACAGAGATGACCAAAGAGTTCAGGATCCCTTCCAGAACAATTTTGTGGCTGATGAAGAGGAAGGGGAAACAGACGAGCCCGAGCCTAAAATCCATAGTGTAGAAGTCACTCCCCCTTTCCCTCATCTGACCAAATCAGCATACGAGGAGTCTCTCATGGATAGTCAACTGAATGAATTAAGGAAGGGAGACAAAGCTGGTGGCAGTCGAGGCAGATACAACTTGAGGTCTGACAAAAGAGCAGCAGGACCTGATGTTCCTGAGCCATCCACTAGAACAGAGAAACCTGCTAATGAAGTAGCAGACAGAGGTAAGAAGGCTCAACCTTTCTCTCCCATTGTCCATAATCATGTTCCTGAAATTAGAGAAATCCCAAAGCCTGTGTCTTCTTTCAATTTCGAACATGAGATTCAAAAGATCAGAATCCCTGTGCCCCTCACCGAGTTAATTAAACACGAGCAATTCAAAAAATGCTTCTCTGAGCTATTGAAGACCGAAGCCTCATACCCTCTTACAGACTCCATTAACCTCCAAGATGAAAGGCCTGCAGTTGTCCTAGGTCCCATGGTAGAAGACAGAGATGATTCATCCCCTCCCTTCTACACCTCCCTGAACATACATGACAAGGT
>ML789923.1:92660-103759 GCA_009831015.1 Picea engelmannii | reverse complement strand
GCCTCATACCCTCTTACAGACTCCATTAACCTCCAAGATGAAAGGCCTGCAGTTGTCCTAGGTCCCATGGTAGAAGACAGAGATGATTCATCCCCTCCCTTCTACACCTCCCTGAACATACATGACAAGGTACTGCATAATTGCCTTATGGACTCAGGGGCCTCTCACAACCTCATGCCTAAAGCTGTCATGGAAGAGATAGGATTAGAAGTCACCCGAGCCTATCATGACCTCTATTATTTTGACTCCAGGAGGGTCCAGTGTTTGGGAGTGATTAAGGACCTAGTAGTCTCTTTGTTTCAGCTGCCCATGAAGAGTATGGTCATGGATATTGTGGTAGCTGATGTCCCCCCTAAGTTTGGCATGCTGTTGTCAAGATCCTGGATAAAGAGACTGGGGGGAACCTTGCAGATGGACCTCACATATGCCACCATTCCATTCTTTGGAGGGGAACATAGGAGACTGTACAGAGAATCCCAGCTAGCCTACATTGTCAGTGACGAGGTCAACCCTACCAATCATCCCATCTATGCCTTGGACACTGATTTAGGCTCTAGTCTACTGCAACTTACTAAGACTCCTGAGCCCCCTTTGCAAATTAGAAAGCAGTCCATTCTTAATCAGGAGACATCCCCTCCAACCACCTCTGTTTGGAAGATGTTCTTTGATGGAGCTTCCTCCAGTATGGGTGCAGGTGTCGGGATAGTATTCGTATCCCCCTCTCATGAGACCATATCTCTATCATACAGGCTGGAATTTGAAGTCACTAACAATGTGGCAGAGTATGAAGCTCTGGTTCTGGGATTGAGAGCTGCAAAAGAAATGGAGATCAGGGAGATAACTATGTTCGGGGATGCAGAGTTGATTGTCCAGCAGGTGAAAAATGTCTATCAGACCAAGCATCCTCAACTCAGGAATTACAGGAACGAGGTATGGGACCTGGTGAATAATTTCTTCCTGGATTTTAACATCTCTTTCATTCCAAGGGAATAAAATTCCCCAGCCGACTGTTTAGCTTTCACAGCTAGTCTGCTTGAAGTTCCTGAGATGCCTACTGCCAGGTATGATATTGAAACAAAATACAGACCCTCTGTACCAGACAATGTCAAGCATTGGAAGGTATTTGAGGATGATCAAGAGATCGAAAAGTTTCTTCAATCCTTTGATAACTTTTCTGCATTGCACATAGATGAGGACCCTGACATTGAAGGAGAACCTGATCATCACCCTGGAGAATTGATGAGTAAAATTGCTGACCACCAGATTATACAACTACCGAGCAACCACATTCCAAAAGGACTCATCCCGCTAGAAAGGTTGTTTGATGGCAATGATGTGGCAGTAGGAGGGAGAGTCTCTAGTGATGATGCTGACACAACTTAATGCAACATAGGCACACCAGAGGAGCCAAAATTTGTCAAACTATCAAAGAGTCTAACTGAGGAGCAAAGGATCAAATATACTAAGCTGCTGAGGGAGTTTGCTGACGTGTTTGCGTGGACCTACGAATACCTCAAGACATATGACACGTCAGTCATTGAGCACAAGATCCCACTGAAAGAGGAGGCTAGACCATTCAGGCAGAAGCTGAGACAGATAAATCCTACGCTGCTACCTGTCATGGAAAGGGAGGTGAAAAAGATGTTGGATGCCCAAATCATTGTCCCCTTGAGATACTCTGACTGGGTGGCCAATTTGGTCCCAGTAAGAAAGAAGAGCAGAGAAATCAGACTCTGTGTCGATTTCAGGAACCTAAACAGGAGTTCAAGGAAGGACAATTATCCCCTGCCCAACATGGAACATATATTGCAGAAGGTCACCGGAGCATCCAGGATATCCATGATCGATGGTTTCTCAGGTTACAATTAGATATCGGTCATGCCTGAGGACAGAGAAAAGATGACCTTCACCACTCCTTGGGGCACATTCATGTATTCCAAGATGCCTTTCGGACTGATGAATGCAGGAGCAACATTTTAGCGGGCCATGGACATAGCTTTCATCGGGGAAAAAGATAAGTTTGTGGTGATTTATTTAGATGACATAACAGTTTTCTCCAAAGATGACAAAGAACACCGCTGCCACTTGAAGAAGGTTTTCCAGAAATGTTGCAGGTTTGGCCTTTTCCTGAATCCCAAGAAGTCATTGTTTGCTATGCAGGAAGGGAGACTGTTAGGCCATATAGTATCAACAGAGGGAGTGAGAATTGACCCTGATAGGGTAGAAGCACTTCAGGCCCTGACACTTCCCAGATCTAAGAAAGAGGTCCAAGCATTTCTGGGAAGGATTAATTTTCTGAGGAGATTCGTTTCAAATTTTGTTGAGTTGGTGAAACATATCACAACCATGCTCAGAAAGGGCCATGAAGTAAAATGGACTTTTGATTCTAGAGAGTCTTTTGACCAAATCAAGAAGGCGTTGACTGAGGCACCTGTGCTAATCAGTCCCGATTATTCCAAGTATTTTCTAATATTTTCTTTCGCTTCTTTTGATACAATAGCAGCAGTCTTACTGCAGAAAAATGACCAAGGACAAGAGAAGCCTATTGCCTTCTTTAGCAAGGCGCTGAGAGATGCAGAGCTCCGATACGAGATCATGGAGAAGCAGGCTTATGCCTTGGTGAAAGCTCTCAAGGCTTTCAGAATCTATGTCTTACACTAAAAAATCATTGCATATGTCTCTTCAGCTGCTGTGAAGGACATTCTTATACAACCTGACATAGACGGAAAAAGAGGTAAATGGATCACCAAGATCCTAGAGTTTGATCTGGAGATTAAGCCCACTAAGCTGATAAAGGGGCAAGGTTTAGCCAAATTGCTGGCTGAATCAAATTGCAGGGCCATGGGAATCAATTTCATCAATGAGCAAGCTGAGTCGTCCAACAGGGGTTCCCAAAGCACTGTACCACTGGCAGAATTCACCTGGTATAAGGATATCCTGTATTTTCTGCAAGAATTGAAGCCTCCTGATGGGCTGGGGAAAAGTAAAGCTCGAGCCTTAAATCTCAAAGCGTTCAGGTATTGCCTCATTGACCAGGCCTTGTATTGGAAAGACCCCCAGGGGGTGTTACTACGGTGCCTGGACCCACAGCAAGCCCAGAAGGTTATATTCGACTTCCATAGCGGTCTCTATGGGGGTCATCATTTTTGGAAGACCACAACTCACAAGATCCTCCGAGCTAGATATTACTAGCCCACCTTATTTCTTGATGTATGCAGGGAAATTAGAGCTTGCATCAAATGCCAGAAGTTCTCAGGGAAGCAGCAGCTCAAATCCCTGCCTTTGAAACCTGTGGTGGTCTCAGCACCCTTTCAGTAGTGGGGATTGGACTTCATCGGGGAAATTCATCCCCCTTCGAGTGGCCAGCACCGATGGATTCTAACTGCAACCGATTACTTCACCAAATGGATAGAAGTTGTCCCTACCAGAAGTACCTCTCACAAAGTAATCATCAGCTTCCTGGAAGACCTTATATCCAGATTTGGTTGCCCCAGCAGAATTGTTACTGATAATTCCTCTCCCTTTTGGTCTGAGCCTTTGGTCAAGTTTTGTGAACAATTTGGAATTTCACTGATTCACTCCACTCCCTACTATCCTCAGGGAAAAGGACTGGCAGAGTCCTCCAATAAAAGCTTAATCAAGATTATCAAGAAGCTACTGGAAGATAACAAAAGGGCCTGGGACTCAAAGCTCAAATTTTCTCTTTGGGTTGATTGGGTGACAACAAAGAAATCATTGGGCATCTCACCTTTCCAGCTGGTTTATGGAATAAAGGATATTTTCCCCACTCAGCTCGCCTTACCTATAGCCAATCTCCTCCAGGACTATGAGGGAGAGCCTAACCATGTGCTCAGAAGAATTCATCAGATGGTAGAGGTGCAGCAGATCAGAGAACATGTCTTAGACAGAGCCTACAATCATCAACAGAAGATCAAGCAAGCTTTTGACAGGAAGAACAAACAGAAAGGGTTTGAGCAGGGTGCTCTGGTGCTCAAATGGGATGCACCTAGGCAGGAAAAGGGAAAACACAGTAAATTTGATGCCCTCTGGTTCGGGCCTTTCAAGATCCTTGAAGTATTTTCAAATAACACTTTTAGGTTGCAGGATCTGGAAGGCAATGAAGTTTTTAGTGGCCCAGTCAATGGGCATTTCTTAAAGAAATGTTTTCTGTGAGCCTCAACCGACTCTTTTTGTTTTGTTTTGTAAATATTTCTTCTGTTTTGTTTTTGTTTTTTTCGGACTAATAAATGACTCCATAACCCAACAGCAAAGGCACTAAGTCTGCAAAAGAGTTCTTAGAGCATCACAGGGACGACTCTATCCCCATGGAGCCAAATGTTAGCGATATTTCTTGCAAAGGGGGTTAGAACGCAAAAATGGGTTAAAAACCCACTTGTCCAAAGTCCTGGATGATAATGTGCCCAAGATAAGTCACAAGCAAGTCCGAGCGGTCCAGGTTTGTGCGCCCAGATCAACGGCGCATATTGGATTTCGGACCCCCCCCGCCTTTCGAACTTTAATCCGGGGGGGTCCGGAATCGGGGGCGCACCTCTCCGACGGTCCAGATCGACGCGCCCGTATCAACGGCGATGAAGACCATTCTGGACCCCCCCGCCTTTCTACCTTTAAGCGGAGGGGGGGGGTCCGGAATCAGGGACGTAGCTTTCAGCGGCCACGATCGAGGAGCCCGGATCAACAGCTCATGAGCAGGCTCATCCCTCTCAGCTACCCTGACTTTAACCCACGTGGACCCGCCACCCATCATGTCATCTTCCTGCCCGCCTTTCCCCTACTGCCATGTGTCATCGTTCCCCCTCTCCATCACTCGACCACATGGCCTCTTCCTTGCCTCATCATCCATATATCGCCTGACGCGTGTCCCGTTCCTTTCCACGTCTACCCTCTTGCCTCCTGTGCTCGATCCTCTGCCAAGTGTCTCTCCTTCAACCTTCCTCGCCTCCCTATCTGTTCAGGCCTTGTCCACATAATCCGACGCCACCACCCCTGTCATGCGCCCCATCCTTTGCACTGGCCCCTACGCCTACCCGTCCTCCAAGTTGTTCAGTTATTCCAGGTGGCGGCGTGAGGAGTATTCCATATCCCGAAATGTTGAGTTGGCTGGGCCGTTCTCAATCCCAAGAAGCATTTATTGAAGCGGTTGGTGGTGGTTAGACATCGTCTCCGCCATAATGGGAAAGTCATGCATTAGATTAAAGGCACGTCAATTCGCCGAATAAACTGTCAGAAGATCGATCGCGTCTGCCATAAGTTGCACGACCATTCAAAGATTGCGGCTGCAGAATTGTCAGAAGCCATGCAGACGCAAAGCCTTCAATGCAGTGTCTCGATTTTGCTGTTTTTGTAGTTCTGAGTATATGTAGGCATTTTTTCCATTTTTGTATCTATCGATGGTAGAGCTAAGCTCCCGACTGTAAAGTTTCAGCAAACACTCTGGTTTCCTGGTTATGCCTCTGTGTTTGAGACTTCTTGGTTTATGACAAACAGTTCTTCTTTTTCCATCTTTGTTTCATCTTATGCTGGAGAGTTCACAGTTGAATGATTCACGTGGATTGTTACAGTTATGTTATGATAAAGGATTTGTCATGACATTTTTGTATTCTCTGGTTTTCTGTATTTCAATATAAAGTGACTTTGTGTTTGAATGCTTTCTCCTCCAGTCTGTTACGAACCTTATGTCTGTGATAGACCTTCGCACTCTTCTTGCATAAGTCTTCCACCTACTCACCCTTTTTACTGCAACTCACTGTTTGGAGTTTATCAAGACCTCACTCATTCATGCATGCCTGGTCTAGTTTCTGAGTTGAGACGATATCGTTCTGAGTTTCCTTCCATTTGATCACCCCTTCAAACAAATCGTGACATTAAAACTGATGGGCATCGGGCTCTGCTCCTGCAAGCAATCTAGGAGTGAATTTTGTCGCCAACAACGTGTAGCAACAATTACCAACATGAAAAAGTGAGGTGCAGTACAGGAAAGGCTAAGTCAACTGATGATCATGGAAGAATACAAGATTATAGCAGGGTTTCACCAAGAAGTACAGAAAGCAAGGGACAAATATTGTCATGATAGACATATCAAGAGGAAAATTTTCAAGGAGGGAGACTTAGTCTTGGTTACGACACTAGATCTCTTCAACACACCGAAAAACTCATAATGCATTTGTTAGGACCATACAAAGTGAAGACTGTCACAGATGGGGGCGTTGTATATTTGAAGGATTTAGGAGGAACAAAACTCATAGGGATGATCAATGGGAGTCGACTGAAGCTGTCTAGGGACAGTCAACCTCCTAGCACTTAAAAAAAAAAAAAACTAAGCGTAGCAACAGAGGGGTTACCACGCCGGACATCAAAGGATAGCAACAAAGGGGTAGTGCATCGAAAATACAATGTTCATGTGCACTTGGAAATGCTAGTACAATGGAGAAAGGACCAATGGTCACTAAAAGGAGGAAATAATGGAAATGGAAGGTATGGTAAATAGGAGCCAACGAATGATATCTATCAAAATTGAATGGCAAGAATGATTGACGGGACACTATATTAATCACACCAACTGGCAATGTCAAGGGAATTCAATGGCAAGTATGTGTGACGTGCCAGTTCATTTAAAGCACAAATTGGATAACATCTCCGAGAATATTCACACAATTCCTATATAAGGTAACCAGGCGGGGATCAAAAGGGTTATTATGAAATTGAGAAAAGAACAAAGCGACAGAGTATACGAAACAAAGAGCGATTTTGCAAAAGTTACAGAACCAATTAATATCGGCGGAGAACATATTTACCACCATGGAACCACCCAATCTAGGAGCATTGAGCTAGGCTTGCAGATGATCTCGAAGCAAATTTAGAGCACTGCAGTAGCCATAGGGAAGCGAACAACAACCACCTTGGCCTCCAGAATTCATCAACTTGGATGAAATACCATCACCCAATTATGGAACCAGGAATCCTCACACCAGTGGTAGAGGAAACCCAATAGAAAACACCATTGAGCATGAATATCAATATCCAAGAAGTAGGACAGAGCTAGCAGACCTAGGATGCAGGAAATTATTCGTGCTTTGAAAACCCTGAAGAAGCCTTGAGGGTTAATGGGACAGTCCTGAATCATATAGAAACAATTGCACCAGAAAGGTCACACACAGTCGCATCAGATCAACCACATGAGGGCATAGTAGAATATGTCATTGGTCGGGTAGAGGTGTATGTAGAAGAGAGAAAAATGGAGGTTGGAACCTTGATTCAACCACCACAGTGGAAGGGAAAGCAGCCAGTAGTAATATCACCACTCAGGCAAGCTTCCACAACCATAGTCTTACCACGCATTCTGGAAGGAGTACATGTTGCGGGTAATCTGTTAGGCCATGTGGAAAAACTACGGTACTCAGATCACGATGTGACCGACACAGACAAGTTCCCAGACTTTGCAACTCAAGTTCACCTGCATACTATGGGTATAGGAAACTTTAGAGAAACATTTAACCAACTAAAACAGTGGGCGGTCGGATTGGGAAAAACCAGGATTCTAGGCCTGTTGGAGATCCCTCACTTTGGAAGGGGTTGGGACATAACCAACTGCATCAAGAAGCTGATGGAAGTTACCCACGGAGGATACCTATGGGTGGAAGATCCTGTCTCAATAGACGTAGAGCTCATTACATATATTACAGGGCTGCTATCTCGGGAGCAGACACCCGCGCAGTTCCTCGACGACAAAACAAAGGATATGGCGTTGGTCGAGGAAATGAAGAAGATGTATGGTATAGAAAGAGGGTCACACATAATCATAATTAAGTGCATTAGTGACACAACCACAAGGATGGCCACCAGTCTATGGATTTTTGTGCTTCACTTCATTCATTTTTATCTGGTGTTACTCTGTGCACATTCCCTAAAGATTGATTTCAATGGTAGGGACAATGCCTCCAAGAAAACCAACCACTAGGAAGTCTCTGAGAGCGCCAAAGATAAAGGAACCAGATGTAGGAGAAGGATCTTCCCCAACGATCGCAAAACAATTGGAATTTACTCGAAAGTCGGTGCCCATCATCAAGACATCATCTAAGGAGCTTTCATTCAACCTCTAGCCTTTGAAGACACAAAGGCTAGCATAGGGACCAAGGCAGTACTCCCGCACTGGGGAGAACTTTTCTAGAAGATCAAGCGGGAAGAATTCCCTGAATATACCCTGCATATCGACCCCGATATGAGGAAACTTGATGATGAAGTTTTTCCAAATATACAAAGGTTGTACTTGCACATGGTAGCGATAATAACTCCAGTATTTCCCTGCATAGAACTCCTAAAGTGGCTTATCGACCACACTGACACACAAATATGTTTTATCAATGATGACAATGGCGAGTGTGTCGGGATTTTCCTTCTGGTGGAGGTGCAAAATTACTACAAGATCAAAGACCTGGGGGAGTGGTTGAACACTGAATTTGTTATAAGTTTCTATGAGAAACATGAAACCAATTGGGTGATGGCTTCATGGTGGAGAGGGGATAAAAATTTCAACAATTGGACCTTCAGTTGGTACCCAACGAATAACTTAAGAGAGTCGTATATCTATCTAATGGCCCTCATCTGCCAGTTGTATGGGGAGAAATATTGTTCCAGGTTTTCAGAGGCATGGATTCCTCTAGCTTACACGGTAGCCATTTCTGGGAGAGATTTTAACTGGGGCACCATCATTTCCAAGAAACTAAGCATTTGCATTCAACAGGATCAGATGCCAAAAGAAGGAGAGACTCCATCCTTCTATAAGGCTTCTTATTTATTGGACGTCATCTGTGCAAAAAATTCCTTTGCTAGAATGAATTTGAGATGGCATGCCTCAGAACTCCTGGTCCATGTATATTTCAACATCTTGTGGGAGAATAGGTACAAGAAATCCTACTCCCTCATCTACGATCAATTCATCGCATGCATTCATTTTGTGTTTTTCAAAAAAGAGTGCCCAAGACTATCGGTTGTGGCCAAAAAGATGATATCAAAGGTTGGCCACTAGTATATGGATGAACACGATACCTACATTAGGTTTTTCGGAGCCACCAGAGCACCACATTTGTTACCTGTGTATGTCCCTGATCGACTAGTAGTAGGGGAAATATGCTACCAGACCATCCTGCAAGGTTAAAATGTTACTCTGGTGAAAGATAAGAAGCAGGAATTCATACCTTATGGATTCCATATTGGTTTCTATATGGTAAAAGACACTGCTCAAGCCAAGCAAGAAGGATCAAGAAAAATAGAGTTTTGATTCCAGACTGGTCATTTTCAAAAACATGACCCAAAGGGTCTAGTTCCGAAGCACGTGTCGCAAGTATCATCCTACTGGCCATACACCCATGACAGGTTTGAAGATGATATTTTCATAGAAAATGCACAGGATTGGGACGAAGTTTTGATGAGGTTGGTCGATCCTAGGATGACCAGATTCAAATCCATGAGCCTATATAAAGAAGTGTTGACCCTATAACAATCGTCTCAAGGAGCCTTCTAGGCTAGAGAGGAAATAATAGTGGCCGAGACAACAGGAGCTCCCCAAGAACCGGCCGAAACAACATAGATTTCCCAGGTAACCCCGGTACAGGATATGAGTTCTCCTGAGGCTCATGATGCATGGGAGAGAGGGTTACTCATGTATGAACAATATTAGCAGATGATGAATTATATGCGAGATAACCTGGACCTCGTTAGGATACCAAGGATTTCAACTAGCCCAGAAGAAATCTCGACGGGACCAAGCGGTCCTGAATTCATAGACCTTGATAACATCAATGGGTTAGAAGACCTTGAATCCACAACACCAATGGTCAGATCGTTGACAGGTATTGCAACGCAACCGAAGGCAGTCGGGGTATAAGTAGAAACAAGTGCGTCGAACCCCCTCCGCGAGATAATTAAAATTTATGATGATGATGAGAGCCTAGAAGTATCTCTCAGGACCCCTGTGCATGTCGAAGAAGAAATGGGACCTAAGAAGACATATTCTCCTTTCCTCGACGCCCGAACCCAGGAGGTCCCATAGAAAGAAAAGGAAACCAAAACTGTCTCAGACACTAAGTTACCCCATCCGCCAGCCACCCAAGCAGATATTCCTAGAGATGAACAGAAGTCGGACGAGCCAGAGAAACGAGCACCACGACAGGAAGTCAACGTTTTGACGGCCAATGAACAAGTAGGTATTGAGTCCATCCCCGATGCCTCTATTTCACTTGGTACTCGAACACCCGATGGGATAAATATAGAATCTGGACCTTCAGAGAATAACGAGGAAGTTTGAGAACCCAACCTTGAACAAGTATAAACCAATGGAAGTCTAGGGAACACACTCACATGAGGGGATCAACAGATTCCCAAACCTAGGGATGAAGTAGCCGACATACATGCCATAGATTATGATCGAAGGAAGAAGGCTATCATCCAAAGATCCACCAAGAAGAGGAGGATCACTTTAGATTGCTCCATCCCCATCACTATAGAGGAAAATTTGATAAACACAAAATATTCCAGAACATTCAAGCTTATTGTCGTGGGGATGGCGATCTCTAATGCCACCCTGGATAGATCTAAAAGAGATGATAAAGAGTTGGTTGCCTCCATGAAAGAGCTATAACATTTGTGTCACTTGGCTAAGTACTACCAGGAAACCACTCAATTCATGGTGTACCTGTTATCACTGAAATTTCGTGGGCACATGGCGACAAGAACTCAGCATCGTCAAAATAGGAATGAAGCTATTCATGGCACTAAATCACATTCACAGCATTACAAAAGGATAAAAAACTATACAAAGTAACCAAAAATTGAAGGGCACTTTACAGAATCTGGGTTCACGCGCACATGCGCGGAACAACAACGTACCATGCGCGCATAAGCGCACGATGCACGGCTGTGGGCGCAAAACCTCGCGCACCCGCTAAACGGTGCATTTATTGAAATTGGTCGGCCTCCCAACCACTAATGGATCAGCTCCCAAGCCGATTTGACATCAAATCTGAGCTGAATCCGCATGGTAGGCTAGTCAAAGACCTAATTGAGCCCTAAAGAGCCCCTTTTCA
>ML789923.1:47337-90867 GCA_009831015.1 Picea engelmannii | reverse complement strand
GGTCTAAGTAGGTTTCCTCCAAAGGGATTCTGAAAACACCCCATCTTTTCTTGATAAGACTATCCACTCCCACTTTTAATCAAACGAGGTTGGTTTTCACCCCCAGCCTCACAAAACAACTTCATCTAAAATCTTTCTAACAAATCACTAATTTGTCCTCCACAGGAGGTGCCAAAAGAAAATTTTAGCCTAGGTAGGATTTCGGGGGTAGGCATCCAAATAACCCCCCATTATCTGGTTCTCACATTTTCAAACATAGAAGTTGACAAATAGGGAACTTCAAAATCCTCCAAGTCTAGTGTTCCAATCACCATAAGGCAGGGAGATACCCATGAAGGGTTGAAGGCCGAGTTTCAGTTGTTCTGTGCATCCCCCCTTGAGGCACCCACCTCTTGGACAAGATCCAGCCCGTGACCCATTTCTTAGGCCAAAAATCTAAATGTCGCACTTGGACCAAGGTACCTAGTGACCAACTTTAGGACATCTACCTAGGTGGCGATTGTGGGCTGCAATCGCACCTTGATTTGATTTTGTGTAGCTATTGGGAAGTATTGCCAGCTCTTTCGGGATATTTCCCCCTCTACCCCTCATTATAACCAATTGTTTCATCCTTCACTAGTTTCTCTTCCGGTGACTTCAGACCCCACTGTTGAGAGTTATTGGAAGGTCCAGTGCTTTTTTGAGAGGAAGGATGTTACGTCTTCTAGGACATGAGCATTTGCTTTCTTTTGATTCCCCCACGCGGACAAAACCCTCTTACCCACATATATGCTTCTTTCTCATTTATGTATGATGCACATCTGATTACAGTTTGATTTGGATATATATATTGTGAAAACAGTCACAGCAAAGACTTTTATTCCTACATTTCTCTCACCATTTTGTTGCACACATTTCACACAACTAGTCTGACATCATAGGGGAACCACAGAACCCCCGTCGTTCACGACGCTTGCTCAATCTTCCTCCTATATTAGGGGAGTATCTGGTCGTACCCGCTCATTGGTACCTCCTTCACACACTCCTGTGAGTGCCACTATCTTAGGATCAGCTTTGCTTGGTTCTACCTTACTTGGGTCCACTTCCCAAGGTCATACATTCACTCGCTCTCCTTTGCACGGAAGCGGGGGACCCACTTCCTCTCAAGGAGGGAGAACCAACCCACCTAGTCCCCATCAAGGGTCAGGTTCACAACACAACATGGCTGGGGCTAACCCTCCCACCCCACTACAGATGCCATACTTGGCCTCTCTCAACATTCTGGATCTCACCAAGGTCACTAATGATCCTATATTGCATGATGCCACATGGCCTGCAATGCCAACCAAACTTCCTTCAGACATACCAAAGTTTGAAGGAAAGGCAGGGGATGACCCCGCCAATCATGTCATGACCTTTCATCTATGGTGTTCGTCCAATAGTATTATGGATGATTCAGTCAGACTGTGATTATTCCAATGCACACTTACTGGCCCATCATCCAAATGGTATGTTGAAGAAAAATCAGGATCCCATACGACCTTTGAGTCCTTGGCCAAAACATTCTTAACTTTCTTCCAATTACCCATCTGCCATGACAACGGTCTAGAACTATTGTCTAACTTCAAACAGACCTCAGCCACCCACATTGCTGACCACATTCATGAGTGGCATAGGTGACATAGTTTGTGTAAAGCAGAAACCACCAAACAACAATGTCTTGACTGGTTTCTTAGATCACTTTTCGCTCTCCTTGGTAAAGATGTAGCTTCTACCTTCCCAAAATATGAAGAGGAAGCCATCAACAAGGCTCAACAATATGACCTCATTTACGCACAGTCGAGATATTTATACACAGTACTTCCTGATATTCCAAAACCTGTGCCATTTGGTCAAGACAAACCTGGGATGTCTCACTCAGCAGATGGACTAATAGGTGCCACCACACACCATAGTCCACAACCCCAACCACCTCTGATGTATGGAACACCTCAATACCCAATGGCATATGGGGGCACGTCTTATTACCCCCCACCCACTTATCAATAGCCATATCCTGTTGCTATACCTCCACCCGTCCGTGGAACACCATCGACACCCCCCATACATCCACCTCCTCCAACCACTAGTGGTACTCCCTCCATGTCAGCCTATAGTACTAGTGAAAGTGTTGCGCCTTCCTATGTACCCTATGGAGAAGTACCACCACAGAATCCATACTTTCCATTTCCTGGACCTCCACAACCCATGGCTCCCCCACATCCACATGCGGGGGTAAATTTTGTTCAACCCTCTACTGCTCAACAATACCAAAATTTTGAACAAATGAACACAGCCAATCCAACTCATCCATCAAACAACACCAAGAGGAAAGGAAGGAATAGGAATAACAATAACCCTGGTCAAGGTGGGAATCAACCCCCACAACACCAACCCATTGGGGGCAACCAGAACCAAGGGAACCAAAACCCCCAAGGGGGAAATAACAACAAACACCAAAGGCGGAATAATGTTAAAACCATCCACCCTTGTGCTCTTTGTGGCATTTTCGGTCATTACACCCACCATTTCCCCCAGATCGCTGATTTCAAAAGGTTGAAAGACTCTGGGAGCCTCCCCCCCTCCCTAGCGCAACCTGCCCCTCAGTAGGCACAACAACAATACACACAACAATCCCCTCCCGCCGTGCTGAAAAATCCTATCCCACATCAAGGTGTCATAAACACCCATCAGGACACGCAACATCCCCCACCTCAGGTGGGCCAATATCACAACCCCAACAATCCAGTCGAGTGAACGATTCTCCTCACCAGTGAGGAAGAAATCCTTCTGCAAACATGCAATTGTCAGTATCCTACAACAACTGAGTCTACTCCTATCTCTCCAGAGACAAAGCCTACACCAACGGGACCCCCATTTATGATTCCTCGCCCTTCTGCCGAACCACCATTATGCATCCCTCGCATCCCATTGCGCAGGAATGTCCACAACCCATAGGCTAGGGCCACTCATAACTACATCTTGGTCGATGACTTAGCACAATCCCCGACTGCCATGTCAGTTTTGGAAGTCCTCCAAACTTGTCCAACACAGCGGAAATCACTACTTTCCGCCTTGGGGGTAGTTGACCCTACAGATACTCGACTTATCACCTTTGACCTTGATAGCTATGAACCTCGCCTTCCCGCCTTGGTCGCTATTCAAATACCAATAAAAATACGGAACATCATCATCCATCGGTGTATTATCGATGAAGGGGCATCTACATGCATCATGTCCAAAACAATATGGCAGAATCTTGGTTCCCCGGAACTCATACCTTCCGCCATCACATTACGAGCTTATGACAGAAGACCATCATCTCCTGAAGGGCTTTTCCAAAATGTCCCCATAGAACTCGGGGGCAAAACTATCCTCATTAACATTGAAGTTATCGACGATCAACTCGATTACAATATCTTGTTTATACGTAGCTACATGTATGCAATGAAGGCAGTGGCATCATCCGTCTTTCAGACAATCATGTTCCCCCACAATGGAAAGATTGTGACCATTGACCAAGTCTCACATTATGAGCCAAACCCATCTGCCAATCTCGATAACATTCTTCCTCTTATTCACACCAACAGAGATGCATATCCACTAGTAGAGATGGGTCCTGGGATTTTCAAAGATCCATCCTTGTTAGGGACGTACCATGGAGCACCACCACTCCTCCCCCCTAATCAGGTATGCGTCGTATCCTCTAAATAAACTCACACGGAGGATTCTCATCCTCCCCAGGAGGCTTCAGTCATTCCTGACGTCTCAACAGTCGCAACATCACTCCCATAGGATCCTCCTGCGAACTCGTCGACCCATACAGTCCACGAATCCACACCCCCTCAGGGGCCTAGTCCCATTTGGGAGATAGTTCCCCGACCCCTCACTCAAATTCCCTTCTTTTACCCTCCACCCAGTATAGAATCTTTCCAGGTAGCCGCAATGCTCACACTACCCAATATGGTGTTAGCCATCCCAGTGTGGTATTTACATCCACCTGAGATGGTCCCTCACCCACAGGAAGGACTCCCCATGATGATTCCTGTCCTCACTCCCACTACCCCCACTACCCCCATACTCCCTACCCCCCCTGCCACTGTTGGGGGCAGGAGAAAGAAGAAAGAGCCCACAACTCCACTTCCTCCGCACATCCCACCACCTTGTGCATTGTGTGAAAAAGAGGGTCACCAAACTAACAACTGCCCGTCACTACCAGAATTACGGGATTTGATTCCCCCCAATCCAACCCCCACACCACCCATTACTACTACTACCACTCAACCTTCCAGTAGTAATGGGTTGAGGACCAAATTCGCATGTGCCATCTGTGTTGAGTAAGGCCATTACACCCATCATTGCCCAACACTGCCTCATTTCCGGTAGGCATTAGCTATCATACGCCAGGACTTTCAGAACAACCCACGCCCTGCTATGTCCTCCACAACAACTCTCACCGACATTCGCTATGTCACTACTTTAGTCAATGAATGCATGTGATGCCCTTGCTCTCTTTGCGATTCATTAGAACATTTTACATACCAGTGTTCTATGATCCTGGAATATCGGCGACGTCAATTAGCTCTGCATCACCAACCCGCAGAGGCGATAATTGACCTTACCTCACCACTCGAGAATCTTCATATCATTTCTCCAGAACCTGAGACACTCCCAATGCCTCATTGGTTCTTAGATGACCTATCTGAGGATTTACCCTGTAACCCGCCCAACTCTCCCACTCATACCCCTGCGGAGACTCTCCATCCCACCACTACGGGTACCCCTCAGTACCACAACATATGGTTCATGACGAGTGAACCCTCATCATCTACTCATACCCCTCCCATTGCTTCCCCAGCAGGGGGCAATCACACTAGAGCTGAGATCACGCCTCACGATCCATTATATTCCCATCGTTTCCACTGAGATGAAGAAATACTGGAAGAGCTACAATGCCCAGACTCTCCCTGGGACGCACTACATCATTGTGCTCTCTTCCTTCCGTAGGAAGCCCTCATGCCTCCTAGCCACAATCCCATTTACGCGGTCGAAACCAAAGACTTTATCTCATCAGGGCCTATCGATTGGTTCAACAATCCTATTCCCGCACCCGACGCTTTTGAAGAAGGTAATCTAGCTAACATTTCCCCCACCATTAAAATCGACATTTCCATTAAACCGGGCATCGTCGAAGAAATCATCATTGAAGCCGCTTGCACTCCTCAGGAAATCGCCGCATATAAATCCCTCTTCCAGGAATATAGGGATATCTTCACCTGGTCATACACGAAGATGCCTGGCCTCGACCCCTCTATCATCGAACATCGCATTGACACCTGGCCCGACATCACACCAATTCGCCAGAAACAGCGACCGCTACACCCATCCAAGGCCGCGGCTATCAAAGCCGAAATTGACAAATTGCGTACGGTCGGATTCATTTACCACATCGCTTATACTTCATGGGTTTCCAACCCTGTACCCGTCGACAAAAAACAGGGCTCTATTCGAGTCTTCACCGACTTTCGCGATCTCAATAACGCATGTCCAAAGGACAACTTTCCCACGCCTTTCATCAATCAGATTATCGACGACTGCGCCGACCACGAGGCTCTCTCCTTTATGGATGGATTCTCTGGCTATAACCAAATCCAAATCCACCCAGCCGATCAATACAAAACCGCATTCATTACCCCGTGGGGTACTTTTGCATATCGTGTCATGCCTTTTGGCTTAAAAAATGTTGGCGCAACTTTCCAGCAGTCCATGACATACATCTTTCATGATCTGGCTGCAATCATCCTTGCCTACTTAGACGACCTCACCGCTCGCTCTAAGAAACACACCCAACACCTCGATGATTTACGAATCATCTTTCAACGGTGTCGTCAGTACAACATTCTCTTGAACCCTCTTAAGTGTGTGTTCTGCGTCACCACAGGGTGCCTCCTCGGTTTCATTGTTTCACAAAGCGGCATCACCGTGGACCCCCTCAAAGTCAAAGCCATCACCGAAATTCCACCTCCCCAGAATTTACGACAACTTCAGAGTCTACAGGGCAAAGCCAACTTTCTTAGATGCCTTGTTCCTGATTACGCTATACGCACACATGGTTTCCTTCGCTTACTGCGTCACGACATCCCTTTTCATTGGGACGACTATGCCCAACAGTCATTTGAAGACCTTAAAGAAGTGCTTTCCAATGCACCTTTAATTAGTGCACCTGACTACAATCGCGACTACATTCTCTACGTAGCAGCATCAGCTGTATCAGTAGTCGGAGTCCTCATCCAACTCGGAGATGACAATCGTGAACATGTCATTTACTATGTTAGTAAGAACCTCTCAGTCCCACCCTTGAAGTACAAACACGAAGAGAAACTTGCTCTTGCAGTTGTCCTCGCAGTCCAGAAACTGCGCCATTATATTCTGCTTTGCACCACCAAGGTCGTCATAGATTCCAATCCTATGCAATACTTGCTCAGTCGTCGCCAATTTAATGGAAAATTCACTCAATGGATAGTTATCCTTCAGGAATATGACCTCGAGTTCTCAACACCTAAGAGTAAGAAGGCCCTCRTTCTCGCTGAACTTGTCACGGCCCTTCCCTCCGACACACCTAGTGCCCCGTCAACACCGACTTCCCAGATGAACATCTCTTTTASATCGCTTCCGATGATCCTTGGTATGGCAAACTTCTCGTCTACCTACGAACTCAAAATTTCGGTAATCACCTATCACGAGATGATCGTCGGCGCATTCTCCATCAGGCCCCCCGTTATCTCCTCATCGGTGACATCTTATATCGRCGGGGCATTGACACCATTCTTCGTTGCTTCCTGACTATTGACGAGGCTGACAGAGTCTTAAACGACTGCCACAATGGCGCATGTGGGGGCCATCTTTCGGGCATCTCCATGGCTAAAAAGATCATCCGAGCCGGTTACTTCTGGCCTACCCTATTTCACAATTGCATTCATGCTGTGAAATGTTGTGAGCAATGTCAGCTCTATGCCAACAAAGCCCGTGCTCCCCCCGCTCTTCTCCACCTTGTCATTACCGCGGGCCCCTTTTGTAAATGGGGCATTGACTTTATGACTTGTAATCCTCCCTCCATCAATGGTCACAAATACATTGTTGTCGCCATGGATTACTTCACTAAATGGGCCGAAGCTATGCCCACTTTCAACAACACCGCTGACACTGCAGCGCGTTTCTTCTTTAACCACGTCATATCCCGTTTTGGCATACCACTCCAACTTGTTTCCGACCATGGGAAACACTTCGAGATTGAGATCTTCGTTGAACTCTCATCTTGGTTAGGCTTCTCTCACGATTTTGCCTCACCATATTACCCTCAGTCAAATGAACAGGTTGAGGCAATGAACAAAGTCCTCAAGACCATGTTACAACGCATGGTTAATAAACATAAGACCAATTGGCATCATATGTTATTTTCCGCGCTATGGGCTTATCGAACGACAGTAAAGACCGCTATGGGTTTCACGCCATTTCATTTAGTCCATAGGGGTCGAGGCAACTCTTCCCATCAAGTGCAAAATTCCCACCCTACGCACCGCAATTGATCTTTTACCTGACACTGCTCCGATGGAGCAGCGCTTGCTGAACTTGGAGTCTCTGGATGAAGATCGTCGATCTTCATTACAGAACAACAAGGCAGCTAAAAAATGATCCAAGGCTACCTTTGATCACCATGTCAACCTTCGATCATTCCGCGAAGGTGACCTTGTCCTAGCCTATGACGTCGCCCATGATACCCTTGGCCACAACAAGTTAGAATCACTGTGGCATGGCCCTTACATCATCCAACATTGCCCCACCAAAGGCGCATACATCCTGGCCTCCCCCGAAGGCCTCTCGCTCAAAGAACCCGTCAATGGGTTATACCTCAAGAAATTTTATGCTTAAAACGTAGTCATGCTACTTAGGTTATTTTCTTTTTTCTAGTGTTTTTAATCTTTTTTTCCCTCATCTAAACTATCCTTTGTGCTATTGACAGATGCTTCCTTCACCAGCTTACCACATCGGTTATGCCGACGATGCCAGCCGTTGGACACAAAATATCGCTTCGACTGCTTGGGCTCTCTACACCCCATCACATGAAATGCTACATTCCAGCGGCATATGTTTGGGACCAGCAACCAAAAACCAAGCCAAATACACTGCTGTCATTGGCCTCCTGACCGACGCCCAGCATCATCATATTCGTCACCTTAGCGTCTTCCTCGAATCCCAACTAGTCGTTCTCCAGCTCAACAATGTTTACCGTGTACACGATCTGTGCCTCTTTCGCAAATACCTGCAAGTTAGATTATTATCTCGACATTTTGATTCCATTATATTTACACACATTCCAAGACAATTGAATCAAACAACTGATGAAATAGCTAACATGGTGTTAGATTGGCATATATCACATCAAGCTACACATACATAAACATCTCATACATCCTGTCACAGCATATAGATAGAACAGACATCATCATCATCAACACAAAACACATGTAAACAACATTTGGATCTCAAAAAGGTGTATACTCATATATATATATCAAGGTCTCTCTGGCCATCCGAATGTTTACGTACAAAAAATACATCGGCTCGCAGGCTAGTGCCACATCTGCACATGCACCAAACAAGCAACAACAGATCACATCAGTATCTATATCACATATATATGAACGGATATATCAAACATAACATAAATCAAAACATATACACAACTCAACATACCTCGGTGATCAAAAACCTCCCCAGGAGGCAATACCATGTCCGGGTCCCCCCTGGAAGTCCACCCCAGCATAGGGGTATCGAAGTATGACCTGTGGCATCTGCCGCCAGATCTATGCCGCCTGCACCATGAAATAATGTCCGCCTTCGCCACCACTGTGATGAACCAAAATCTGAGACCACCACCTCAGTCGAGGATCTCGCGCCCCAGGTGCCTCTAGAAGAACCCGCAGGCGCAGCATTGGCACCCTCTCCGGAAACCAGGCTACCAGGATAGAGCCGAAAGCAAACTCCCTGGTACCTGTGGACCGACAACGGTCCAGCTGCGTGATCATTCGCACGTGCAGTGTCAACCCCCATGCGAACCACTCGTAGCCCACCACCACCCTCTCCAGCAATAGCAGTTGGCCACCACTGATCCGTTGGGTCGCAAGTGACCCATACACCCAAACAATCATCGCCGCTATGCAACGATGCAACAGGGCATCTATACCACTAATACTCACTACAGTCCGAGACATGTAGTGCTCTCCTGAGAAATATCGCTTGGCGACCTCTGACAACTGTGTCCTCCTCGACAGCACAGGCTCTGCCGGTAGTGGTGTTCCCCGAAAGGGGAGCCCAGTCAAGAAATATATATCCTCCACCGCAGTGAAGGGGATCTGCTCTCCTCGCACGAGGAAGTAGTGCAGATCTGGGCTCCACATCTGGAGCAGGAACTGGAGTAAGTACTCATGTGCCCATATCAACGGGCACTCAAAAAACTTTAGCAACCCACTGGTTGCTAAAGCCGCTGGAATCGCAGGCCCTGCATTGGCCACAGCATCTCGCAGCTGCGACCTGTCTCGCTCGTGCCACCACACATCCATCGTCACTGATAGCCACCTGCACACAACACAGAGTCCTATATCAGCTTATGCAACCATCCAATGCATCCAAAAGACTCAATTTTCCACCCTTCAACCTTGCCTCTGAGGCGTGGTTTTCCCACCCACAGGCGCGCACACGTGCGCACCTGTTCACTATACAGGCGTGCACGTATGGGCGCCTGTTTTTTCTCACAGGCACGCACCAGAGTGCGCCTGTTCGCCATACAGGCGCTCTCTCGTGCGTGCCTGTACACCCCACAGGCACGCTCTGGTGCACACCTGTTCACCCCACAGGCGCGCATTAATGCGCGCCTGTCCACCTCACAGGCGTGCCCCTAGGGCACGCCTTAAATTCTATCTCACGCGCACCAATGCACATTTATTCAGTGGACAAGCGCGCACGTATGCGTGCCTTCCACTGAATCACCCGCACATGTGGGCCCACCTCCTACCCAAAACCCCCTCAAAACCCCTGTACGGCCCCCCATACCTACCCTACCCAAAAATTGGAAACCTATTTCTATGCATGATGCTCAGACCACTAACCTGAGACTCGCACACCGTCGATCAGATACCTCGTACTCCCTGAATCACTCAATCTCCTCTGAATCTGCTCATCCAGTCACTGTAGCAGCAGGTACAAATGAGGTGGCAATGTGGGCCCTACAGCTATATATAGGCCTTTTGCCAAACTTCCACTCACCATTCCGGGAGCCCAAAGTGTCCATTTTTCGAATCGTCTTCAGCCATGGGATTAGCATCCCGCCACCTACGTCACAACTGTCCCTGGGCCACTTTTCATTCTGAGCCCTCGGGGCACCTTTTTTTTTTTATATCATGGTCAGGTACGCACGCACAGTGTCACATTTATCTAATACATGCTCATATCTTTGACTCTCTTCAAATATTGTTCACTTTGGGTATTTGGTTGTTCTGTGTGCAGGTACTTGATCATCATCTCCCAACATCATTCCTTCAGGTATATACTCAGCACTGGCATGTAGTCTCTCCCACTGTATTGCATTTACATCTCCAGTCACACCCTCTGATATTGGCCTTTAGGATACCCATTCCCGACTCTGCAGTACTCACACCTCTATTTTTGCATCTGCAGTACTGGCACCCGGTAGCTTTCTTACCCACATGAGTTGTCTCATTCATAGCACCTTTTTGCACTTTTGACACTCATGATGTTCTTCATTACCCTTTAGGGATGGGAGTCCCGATAGTCTTTCATCATGTTGAAGATCAACCACATACTTCTTCTCCTCATTTTGCTAGCTTCCCTTATGGACTCCCAGATCATCGCTTTATGGTTATGTTCTTTTTACCTGCGCCTCCGCAGGATCATGAACCCACCATTTCATCCACCATCAGTTTGCCCATCTGCGAACCTATCTTCATTTCACCTACCTCATACAGAAACTCACCAATGGGGCCCCCACCCTTCATCCATTTTTTAATAAATTTATGCCCTCCCTGGGGCACTCATTTCACACTGAGGCACCCATTTCTGTATTTGTACATTTTTTTCGAAAAATTATTCATTATTTATTGTACAAATGCCTTTATTTTCCATTTATTTACTTTTGTCGTCACTGTTGGCAACCTGCTTTCCTTTTGGCCACATGCAACCCATGTCACCCTTGGTTGGAGCATTACTTCTCATTTACCCTTGCTGGCATCGTCCATATCTTCAGAGTACTACCCAGGTCACTTACCTTTACCCTATGAATTTGTTCACCTTGTCCCGCCTCTGGCACAACTTATCACTGGTCTTGTCGTCCCCCTGACACTCGATCTTGTCACACGGTTGCGGCCCCTCATTATATCCTACACCCTCCAACCAAGGGAAGTCTTGAGTCTTCCCACTTCTTGACTTCGTCCATGTACCTCTGCCACTTCTTCACCATAGTAGATTCCGCAAATCCCTCCGCTTCTGGGAGTCGCGTCCCCCTTTTGTCGACATCAGCACAATTTTCCAGAAGGGCGATAGTATCTTGATTCTCATTTTCCATTCAATGAGAGATCTCGGACGGCGCAGGGGGAAACACCATTGCTCCCTGATGTCATTGACCCCCATAACATTCGACGCCAACACTTTCTCATGTTGCGGTGGGTCTTACTTTGCGACTATTGTAGTTATTATTATCAGTCGCCGAAGACCTCTGAACTTGGTAGGGCCATCACTGCCCACATCATCGTCGCTGCTTGTTCCTGCGATCATTGCCTATTGTTTAGATTATGTTCCGTTCCAAAATTGTCTTTTGCCTTTATCATTACCGCCCCCGAGGGCGCTGCAATTGTCTACACCAACACTTCAATCATCTTTTTTCAGAGTTACATAACACGAGCATGGAGCATGCCCGCCTCGTTTGTACACAGTTGTATATTGTTACGCACCTTCTGGAAGATCAGGTTTCTACAGGTTCCTTTCTTCTCCAAAGGATTTCTCTACATGGTCCCACTCTTGCTCTCCCTTACAACCACATTCTCAGTAAAAGAAACATTGATGGATTTCGGCTATACGTTTTCTCCTAACCTCATCCATCAGGGGGCATCTGTTATCACTGAAATTTCGTCCGCACATGGAGACAAGAACTCAGCATCGTCAAAACAGGAATGAAGCTATTCATGGCACTAAATCACATTCACAACATTACAAAAGGGTCAAAAACTATACAAAGTAACCAAAAATTGAAGGGCGCTTTACAGAATCTGGGTTCGCACGCACATGCGCGGAACAACAACGTACCATGCGCGCATAAGTGCATGATGCACGGTTGTGGGCGCAAAACCTCGTGCACCTGCTAAACGACACATTTATTGAAATTGGTCGGCCTCCCAACCACTGATGGATCAGCTCCCAAGCCGATTTGACATCAAATCTGAGCTGAATCCGCATGGTAGGCTGGTCAAAGACCTAATTGAGCCCTAAAGATCCCCTTTTCACACTCCAAAGAGGTTACATAATCACCCAATGCCATGCTATAAAAAGCCATGAAGAAACATCATTTTCTCAAGGAATTTCATGTATTGTTATGCTGCTAAGATTGTTAAGGACTCACTCCTTGGCAATTACACTTTGGCACCATTTCATTGAGCTATCAACCCCTCTCTTGAGTGGATATGATTGAAGTTCTTTCACCATCATTTTCATCTTTTTCATTGTAAGGAGAGCAAGTTTGTGAGGGCCTCAAGAGCCTTCCTTTGGAGGAAGAAGGAACCACAGTTCCCTTTCTTCATTGTGCTTTGGATTTCATCAATAGATCAGCCTAAAAACATTGGTGATATTGGTCCATTGTGTTTGTCATTTCTTTTTTTTATATGCTCATAGTTTTAGTTTGTTTTAATTTAATTCTTGTTTATTGTTTTGTGTTGTTTCTCTTTCTAACCCTTTCCTCTATAGCTGTCATGCCTAGCAAGACCCAACTAGGCATGTAAGCACCCTTGATTGGCTCACCAAGTGACGAATTGGGTGAAAATAGTACCGAAGGAATGAATTCAAGGAGGCCTATAACAGGTTCACAGACGAGCGTCACCTATTCACTAAAGGGATAGCCGACCTCCAAGAAGATACTCTCATGGCACTCACGATGTACAAGGATATGGAGCGATGGTATGAAAAATCGCAGCAAGTCGTGGAGAGAGTAGACTACATTGGTGCAGTTCAACAGGGTCAAGATAAAGAAGAACATTGCATTAGGGTGTTGAACTAAAGCAGTCTTGACCGCATAAGGAAAGCGGTCAAGTATTGGGGGGAAATTTCTTGGGAACCACACTGAGAGATTCAAGAGAAATGGGTCAAGTGCAAGAAACACTAGAATAAGATCAATCAGGTGATGAAAGATATTGTACTTCCCGAGTTCGGAACACTCGACGACTTTGTTGACTTGTGTGACATAGTCGAATCGCACACCAAGCAAGATGCATCATGGGCCGAAAGACTGGAAAAGGTGGTGGACACAACGCCAAGGCAGGTACGACAATTCACGGAACACCCAATCAAAGTTAGGGATGTGCTACAATAGTTAAGTGCTAGTCTGATCAAGTATTGGACCCATGCAGTGGAGATCAGAGAAATTTACACAGCCCCGATGGAACAACACAGGTTCCCATACGCCAACACTTGTGAGGAACTGTTCATCATTTGGTCAGAGTATGAGAAGAGTCATCCTTTTAAAGCGATATCTTGAGATGAATGTTAGAAAATCGTTAGGAGAGAATGACATGTGATGAGTTTGGTTTTTATTAATTGTACTTTAGCCGTTATTTTTAGTCAATTTTATGTTATAAATAAGAGCATCGACCGATTAGTCAAGGGTCAATGGTTGTTGCAAGAAACTTTCTTTTCTGGTTTGTAAGGAATTATTTTGAAGCTGCCTTTAATTGAGAAGTCCTTATGGACCAGAGACAAGTTATATTTTCATCAAATGCGTGTATGATTGGATGTGGAGGAGAAATATTTCCTATCTCTTCTCATGAATGTATGATGTAACAAGTAAGAGCTATTAAATATATTGATAAGTTATCCGATGCAAATTTTTTACAGTTCTTTTATTTAATGATGAAGATGAATCGTTGTGTAATTATGTGATAGATGATTAGAGTTAAGTGAATTATTTTACTTGCCATTATTTATTGCATATGTGTTTTCTTTCTAATAATTAGTATCTCAAGCAATTATTTAATGCTCACATGGTTAAAGTATTAGTACTAGGCTTGTGGTATAAAATTGTCGTATGCATGCTTGAGTAGCGGGTTATCCCAAGTTCAGCCTCTTCTCCAGTAGTTAAAACCTTTTTTGATTTTGTTGTCAAGTTGTTTTATACTGGCTTCCATCTTATATTGGTCCAACCTAAGAGAACATACAAAAAGAGAAAGTTTGAACTGAAGGAGACACCTTCGCAAGAAAATGTAAAGCCCATCGATTAATTGGTCAGATCGCAAGATTTGGAGAACCATTCCACTATTAAACGTTGCAGAGTCTAATTGGGCCTTGGTGGTGGGTTTGGTTCCTTCTATTGAACTAAATGGATTTAGGACCCATCAACACAGTCCAAATAGCTGATGAATAATTCACATACATCATCCAATACTTGAGTACATGGACTGCGCCACAAGAATTCAACACTACGCAGAAGAAAATTTTGGTAGTTCGAGCTACAAACTATCAATTGGTTGCTAGAAAATTATACAAAATGGGTGTGGATAGCATCTTGAGAAGATGTGTTCTAGAACATGAAATACCTAGGATTTTAGCAGAATCTCGTGAGGGAATACCAGGAGGACATTATGCAGGTAAATCTATCGTGCAGAAGGAATTGCGTCCAGGAATATGATGGTCGAATGTTCACAGAGACTCAAAGGACTACTACCAAAAATGTGATGTATGTCAAAGGGTCAGTAAATCAAATAGAAGGGATGAGATGCCCCTGAGACCACAAGAAACCTTGCAGGTATTCGACAAATGGGAAATATATTTTGTGGGACTGATTAACCAACTGAAAAAAAGGTTAGGAGCAAGGTACATTATTACTGCGACAAAGTACTTAACAAGATGGGCAGAAGAAACACCAGTAAAATATTGCAGTGCAGAGACAACAACACACTTATTGTTTGAGAAAGTGATCACTATATTTGGATGCCCAAGTATTTTGATGAGTGACCAAGGCACTCACTTCATCAACATCACTATTAAGGCTATGACTGAGGAGTTTTAAGTTTATCATCAAAAGAGTACGCCATATCATTCTCAAGAAAATGGAATAATGGAAGCCTTTAATAATATCCTTGAGAATGCACTGAAAAAGATTTGCAACATTAATAGGGATGATTGGGACTTGAATATACTAGCAGTACTTTGGGCATACATGACCACATGAAAAAAATTGGGAGTGTAGACACCATTCATATTGGTGTATGGACAAGAAGCAGTGGTGCCATTAGAGTTTTTGGTACCTAGTCTACGCATAACATCAATTACCAACATGACAAAGCGAGGTGCAATACAGGAAAGGCTAAGTCAACTGATGATCATGGAAGAATACAATATTCTAGCAGGGTTTCACCAAGAAGTACATAAAGCAAGGGACAAAGCTTTACATGATAGACATATCAAGAGGAAAAATTTCAAGGAGGGAGATTTAGTCTTGGTGTACGACACTAGATCTCTTCAACACCCCGAAAAACTCAGAATGCATTGGTTAGGACCATACAAAGTGAAGACTTTCACAAATGGGGGAGCTATATAGTTCAAGGATTTAGGAGGAACAAAACTCAGAGGGATGATCAATGGAAGTCAACTGAAGCTGTCTAGGGATAGACAACCTCCTAGCACTTTAAAATAAAAAACTAAGTGCAGCAACAGAGGGGTTACCATGTCGAACATCAAAGGATAGCAACAAAGGGGTAGCGCGTCGAAAATACAATGTTCACGTGCACTTGGAAATGCTAGTACAATGGAGAAAGGACCAATGGTCACTAAAAGGAGGAAACAACGAAAATGGAAGGTACAGTAAATACATGCCAATGAATGATGGCTATCAAAATTGAATAACAAGAATGATTGATGGGACACTTTATTAATCACGCCAACTGGCAATGTCAAGGGAATTCAATGGCAAGTACGCAGGATGCGCCAGTTCATTTAAAAAACAAATTGGAAAACATCTCCAAGAATATTCACATGATTCCTATATAAGGTAAGCACGCGAGGCTCAGAAGGGTTATTGTGAAATTGAGAAAAGTATGAAGCGACAGAGTATACGGAACAAAGAGTGAGTTTGAAAAAGTTATAGAACCAACTAATATTGGCGGAGAACATCTTTACCACCATGGCACCACCCAAGATAGGAGCATCGATCCAGGCTTGTAGACGACCTTAAATCAAATTCAGAGCACTGCAGTAGCCACATGGAAGTGAACAAAAACCACCTTGGCCTCTAGAATTCGTCAACTTGGATGAAATCTCGTCACACAATATGGAACCAGGAAGCCCCACACCAGTGGTGGAGGAAACCCAACAGAAAACACCAGTGAGCATGGATTTCGATATGCAAGAAGTAGGACAGAGCCAGTAGACCCAGGATGCAGGAAATTATTTGTGCTCTGAAAACCCTGAAGAAGCCCCAAGGGTTAATGGGATGGTCCCTAACCAGATAGAAATGATCACACCAGAAAGGTCACACATAGTCGCATCGGATCAGCCACATGAGGGCATAGTGGAAGATGTCATAGGTTAGGAAGAGGCATATGCAAAAGAGAGAAAAATGGAGGTTGGAACCTTGATTCGGCCACCACATCGAAAGGGAAAGAAACCAGTAGTAATATCACCGCGCAGGCAAGCTGCCACAACCATAGTCTTACCATGCCTTCCGGAAGGGGTGCGTGTTGTGGGTAATATGTTAGGCCATGTGGAAAAACTACAGTACTCAGATCACGATGTGACCGACACGGAAAATTTCCCGAAATTTGCAAAGCAAGTTTACTTTCATATTGTGGGTATAGGACACTTCAACGAACCAATTAACCAACCAAAACAGTGGGTAGTCAGACTGGCCAAAACTAGGATTCTAGGCCTGTTGGAGATCCCGTACTTTGGAAGGGGTCAGAACATAACCAACTGCGTCAAGAAGCTGATGGAAGTTACCCACAAAGGATACCTATGGGTGGAAGATCTTGTCTCAATAGACGTAGAGCTCATTACATATATTATAGGGCTTCCATCTCGAGTGGAGACACTCACGCAGTTCATCTACGACAAAATGAAGGATATGGCATTGGCCGAGGAAATGAAGAATATGTATGGTATATAAAGAGGGTCACACATAATCATAATTAAGTACATTAGTGATGCAACCACAAGGATGGCCACTAGTCTATGTATTTTTGTGCTTCACTTCATTCATTTTTATCTGGTGTTACTCTGTGCACATTCCCTAAAGATTGATTTCAATGGCAGGGATAATGCCTCCAAGAAAACAAACCACCAGGAAATATCCGAGGGTGCCAAATCTAAAGGAACCAGATGTAGGAGAAGGATCTTCCCCAGCAGTAGCAAAACAATTGGAATTTACTCCAAAGTCGGTGCCTGTCATCAAGACATCATCCAAGGAGGTTTGCATTCAGCCTCCATCCTTTGGAGACACGGAGGCTAGCATAGGGACCAAGGTAGTACTCTTGCACTGGGGAGATATTTTACATAAGACCAAGCAGGAAGAATTCCTTGAATATACCCCGCATATCGACCCCTATATGAGGAAACTCAACGATGAAGTTTTTCCAAATATCCAAAGGTCATACCTGCACATGGTAGCGAGAATAAATCTAGTATTTCCCTACATAGAACTCCTAAAGTGGCTTATCGACCACACTGACACACAAATATGTTTGATCAATGACGACAATGGTGAGTGTGTCGGGGTTTTCCTTTAGGTGGAGGTGAAGAATTACTACAAGATCAGAGACTCGGGGGAGCGGTTGAACACCGAATTTTTTATAAGCTTATATGATAAACACGACACTAACCAGGTGATGGATTCTTGGTGGAGAGAGGATACAAATTTTTCTAATCAGACCTTTAGTTGGTACCCAGCGGCCAACTTAAGAGAGTCATATATCTATATAATGGCCCTCATCTATCAACTATATGGGGAGAAAGATTGTTCCAGGTTTTCAAAGGCATGGATGCCTCTAGCTTACACTGTAGCCATTTTTGGGAGATATTTTAACTAGGGCACCATCATTTCCAAGCAGCTGAGCATTTGCATTCAACAGGATCAGATGCCAAAAGGAGAGACTCCATCCTTCTAGAAGGATTCTTATTTATTGGACGTCATTTGTGAAAAAAATGCCTTTTCCAGAATGAATTTGAGCTGGAATGCCTCAGAACTCTCGGTCCATGTATATTTCAACATCTTGTGGGAGAACATGTACAACAAATCCTACTCCCTCATTTTCGATCAATTCATCGCACACATTCATTTTATTTTGTTCAAAAAAGAGTGCCCAAGACTATCGGCTGTGGCCAAAAAGATGATATCAAAGGTTGGCCACTAGTATCTAGATGAGAATGATACATACATTAGGGTTTTCAGAGCCACCGAAGCACCACACCTATTACCTGTGTATGTCCCTGATAGACTAGTAGTAGGGGAAATATGCTACCAGACCATCCTGCAAGGTTACAATGTTACTCTGGTGAAATATAAGAAGCGGGCATTCATACCTTATGGATTCCATATTGGTTTCTATATAGTAAAAGACACCTCTCAAGACAAGCAGGAAGGGTTAAGACAAATAGATTTTTGATTCGAGATTGGTCATTTCCGCAAGCATGGCCCAAAGGGTCTAGTTCTGAAGCACACGTCGCAAGTATCATCCTTATGGCCATACGCCCATGAAAAGTTTGAAGATGAGATTTTCACAAACAATGCACAAGATTGGGATGAATTTGTGATGAGGATGGTTGATCCTAGGATGACCAGATTCAAATCCATGAGCCTAGATGAATAAGCAGTGACCCTATAACAATCGGCTCAAGGAGCCCTCTAGGCTAGAGAGGAAATAATAGCATTCGAGACAGCAGGAGCTCCCTAGGAACCTGTCGAAACAACATAGATTTCCCAGATAACCCTGGTATAGGATATGAGTTCTCCCGAGGCTCAGGATGCGTGGGAGAGAGGGTTACTCATGTATGAATAGGCTCAGCGGATGATGAATCAGATGCTAGATAACTCGGACCTCATCAGGATGCCAAGGATTTCGACCAGCCCAATTGAAATCATGGCGGGACCAAGCGGTCCTAAATTCATAGACCTTGATAACATCAATGGGCTAGATGACCCTGAATCCACAATGCCAATGGTCGTATTGCCGACAGGTATTGCAACGTAGCCAAAGGCAGTCGGGGTATCAGTAGAAACAAGTGTGTCAAACCCCCTACGTGAGCTAATTAAAATCTATGATGATTATGAGAGCTTGGAAGTATCTCTCGAGACCCTTGTGCATGTCGAAGAAGAAAAGGAACCTGAGAAGACATCTTCTCCTTTCCTCGACACCCGAACCCAGGAGGTCCCGTAGAAAGAAAAGGAAACCAAAAGTGTCCCAGACACTAAGTTACCTAATGCGCCAACCACCCAAGCAGATATTCCTAGAGAACAATTAAGTATCGAGTCCATCCTCGATGCCTCTATTTCACTTGGTACTCGAACACCCAATGGGAGAAAGACAGAATCTGGACCTTCAGAGCATAACGAGGAAGTTAGAGAACCCAACCTTGAACAAGTATACACCAATGGAAGTCTGGGGAACACACTCACATGGGGGGATCAAAAGATTCCCAAACCTGTGGACAAAGTAGCGGACATACATGCCATAGATTACGATCGAAGGAAGAAGGCTATCATCCAGAGAACCACCAAGAAGAGGAGGATCACTTTATATCGCTCCATCCTCATCACTACAAAGGAAAATTTGATAAACACAAAATATGCCAGAACATCCGATCTTATCGTCGCAAAAATGGCGATCTCCAATGCCACCCCTTTCTATAGCTATTATAAAGGGGGTGGGGGGTGGAATGGGAGAAATCCTGAGAACAATGAACCTGATATTTGAAATAAGAAATAAATAAATCTGCGATATGCTCTCATGTTAGTACCTGTCACTTACCACCTCTTTTTTTTTCTAGTTTATTTATTAGGGAAATTTTCCATCCCATAGGTCAGGTTCATAGAGGGGAATTTACCATAACCATGCTCCAAGGGGATTAAATCCTAAATGGGAATCGATTGGATAGAGATAAAAGAGATGAGAAAGATTTGGTTGTTTCCCTGAAAGAGCTATAACATTTGTATCACTTCGCTAAGTACTACCAACACACCCCTCAGGTCATGGTGTACCTAAGGAATGAATTCAAGGAGACCTATATCAAGTTCACAGACGAGCGTCACCTATTCACTAAAGTGATATTCGAGCTCCAAGAAGATACTCACATGGCACTCACGACGTACAAGGATATGGAGCGGTGGTATGAAAAAACGCAGCAAGTCATGGAGAGAGTAGACTACATTGGTGCAGTTCAATAGGGTTGAGATAAAGAAGAACACAACATTAAGGTGTTGAACTAAAGCGGTCTTGACCGCATAAGGAAAGTGGTCGAGTATTGGGAAAAAATGTATTGGGAACCACACCGAGAGATTCAAGAGAAATGGATCAAGTATGAGAAACACTAGATTAATATCAATCAAGTGATGAAAGAGATCGGACTTCCCGAGTTTGGAACACCTGACGACTTTGTCAATTTGCATGACATAGTCGAATCACACACCAAGCAAGATGCATCATGGGCTGAAAGACTGGAAAAGGTGGTGGACACAGTGCCAAGGCAGGTACGACAATTCACAGAACACCTGATCAAAGCTCAGGATGTGCTACAACAGTTAAGTGCCAGTCTGATCAAGTATCAGGCCCATGCAATGGAGATCAGAGAAATTTACACAACCTCGATGGAACAACATAGGTTCCCATATGCCAACACTTGTGAGGAACTGTTCATCAGTTGGTCGGAGTATGAGAAGAGTCATCCTTTTAAAGCGATACCTTGAGATGACTTTTAGAAAACTGTTAGGAGAGAATGCCATGGGGCGAGTTTGGTTTTTATTAATTGTACCTTAGCCATTATTTTTAGTTAATTTTATGTTATAAATAAAAGCATCAACTGATTAGTCAAGGATCGATGGTTGTTGCAAGAAACTCTCTTTTCTGGTTTGTTAAGTATTATTTTGAAGCTGCCTTTAATTGAGAAGTCCTTATGGACCAGAGACAAGTTATATTTTCATCAAATGCATGTATGATTGGATGTGGAGAAGAACTATTTCCTATCTCATCTCATGAATGTATGATGTAACAAGTAAGAGCTATTAAATCTATTGATAAGTTATCTGATGCAATTTTTTTACAGTTCTTTTATTTAATGATGAAGATGAATTGTTGTGTAATTATGTGATAGATGATTAGAGTTAAGTGAATTATTTTACTTGCCATTATTTATCACATATGTGTTTTCTTTCTGATAATTAGTATCTCAGACAGTAATTGAATGCTCACATGGTTAACGTATTAGTACTAGGCCTGTGGTATAAAATTGTCGTTTGCATGCTTGAGTAGTGGGTTATCCCAAGTTCAGCCTCTTTTCTAGTAGTTAAAACCTTTTCCCATTTTGTTGTCAACTTGGTTTATACTGGCTTCCATCTTATATCAGTCACACCTAAGAGAAAATTAAAAAATATAAAGTTTGAACTGAAGGAGACGCCTTCGCAAGAAAACGTAAATCCCATCGATTAATTTTCTGGATCGCAAGATCTGGAGAACCATTCCACTATTAAACGTTATAGAGTCTAATTGGGCCTCGGTGGCGAGTTTGGTTCCTTCTTTTGAACTAAAGGGATTTAGGACCCATCAACACAATCCAAATAGCCGATGAATACTTCACAGACATCATCCAATACTTGAGTACATGGATTGTGCCACAAGAATTCAACACTGTGCAAAAGAAAAATCTGGCAGTTCGAGCTGCAAACTATCAATTGGTTGCCAGACGCTTATACAAAATGGGTGGAGATATCATATTGAGAAGATGCATGCTAGAACATGAAGTACCTAGAATTTTAGTAGAATCCCATGAGGGAATAGCAAGAGGACATTATGCAGGTAAATCTATCGCACAGAAGGTATTTTTTCCAGGACTATGATGGTCGAATGTTCATAGAGACTCGAAGGAATACTACCAAAAATTTGATGTATGTCAAAGGGTCGATAAATAAAATAGAAGGGATGAGATGCCCTTGAGACCACAAGTAACCTTGCAGGTATTCAACAAATGGGAAATAGATTTTGTGGGACCAATTAACCCACCAAAAAAATGGTTAGGAGCAAGGTACATTATTACTGCGATAGAGTACTTAACAAGATGGGAAAAAGCAGTACCCGTAAAATATTGCAATGCAGAGACAACAACACACTTCTTGTTTGAGAAAGTGATCACTAGATTTGGATGCCCAAGTATTTTGATGAGTGACCAAGGCACTCACTTCATCAACATCACTATTAAGGCTATGAATGAGGAGTTTGAAGTTTATCATCAAAAGAGTACACCATATCATTCTCAAGCAAATGGAAAAGTGGAAGCCTTTAATAATATCCTTGAGAATGCACTGAAAAAGATCTGCAACATTAATAGGGACAATTGGGACTTGAAGATACTAGTAGTACTGTGGGAATATAGGACCACATGAAAAAAATTGGCAAGGCAGACATCTTTCATATTGGTGTATGGACAAGAAGAAGTGGTTCCATTAGAGTTTTTGGTACCTATTCTGCGCGTAGCATCAATTACCAACATGAAAAAGTGAGGTGCAGTACAGGAAAGGCTAAGTCAGTTGATGATCATGGAAGAATACAGGATTCTAGAAGGGTTTCACCAAGAAGTATAGAAAGCAAGGGACAAATATTGGCATGATAGACATATCAAGAGGAAAAATTTCAAGGAGGGAGACTTAGTCTTGGTGTACGATAGTTTATCTCTTCAACACCCCAGAAAACTCAGAATGCATTGGTTAGAACCATACAAAGTGAAGATTATCACAGATGGGGGATTTGTACAGTTGAAGAATTTAGGAGGAACAAAACTCAGAGGGTTGATCAATGGGAGTCAATTGAATTTGTCCACGGACAGGCGAATTCCTAGCACTTAAAAAAAAAAAAAAACTAAGCGCAGCAACAGAGGGGTTACCATGCCAGACATCAAAGGATGGAAATAGAGGGGTAGCACGTCAAAAATACAATGTTCACATGCACTTGGAAATTCTAGTACAACGGAGAAAGGACCAATGGTCACTAAAAGCAAGAAACAACGGAAATGGTAGGTACGATAAATAGGCGCCAATGAACGATGACTATCAAAATTGAATGCCAAGAGCGATTGACGGGACGTTGTATTAATCGCGCCAACTGGCGATGTCAAGGGAATTCAATGGAAAGTATGCAGGACATGCCAATTCATTTAAAACACAAATTGGATAACATCTCTGAGAATATTCACACGATTCCTATATAAGGTAAGCACACGGGGATCAGAAGGGTTATTGTGAAATTGAGAAAGGAATAAAGTGACAGAGTATACAGAGAAAAGAGAGAGTTTGCAAAAGTTATAGAGCCAACTAATCTCAGTGGAGAACATCTTTACCACCATGGCACCACCCAAGCTAGGAGCACCGATCTAGGCTTGCATATGACCTCGAAGCAACTTCAGAGCACTGCAGTAGCCACGGGGAAGCAAACAACAACCACCTCAGCCTCCAGAATTCGTCAACTTGGATGGAATCTCGTCACTCAATATGGAAACAGGAAGCTCCACACCAGTGGTGGAGGAAACCCAATAGACAACACCAGTGAGCATGGATATCGATATGCAAGAAGTAGGACATAGCCAGCAGACCTAGGATGCAGAAAATTATTCATTCTTTGAAAACTTTGAAGAAGCCTCGAGGGTTAATGGGACGGTCCCGAACTAGATAGAAATGATCGCACCAGAAAGGTCACACACAGTCGCGCTGGATCAGCCACATGAGGGCATAGTAGAAGATGTCATTGGTTAGACAGAGGCATATACAAAAGAGAGAAAAATGGAGGTTAGAACCTCGATTTAGCCACCACAGTGAAAGGGAAAGTAGCCTGTAGTAATATCACCACCCAGGCAAGCTTCCACAACCATAGTCTTACCACGCATTCTGAAAGGGGTGCGTGTTGCGGGTAATATGTTAGTCCATGTGGAAAAACTACGGTACTCAGATCACAATGTGACCGACTTGGAAAAGTTCTCAGAGTTTGCAAAGCAAGCTTACCTACATACTGTGGGTATAGGAAACTTTTGCGAACCAGTTAACCAACCAAAACAGTGGGCAGTCGGACTGGCCAAAACCAAGATTCTAGGCCTGTTGGAGATCCCACACTTTGGAAGGGGTTTGGATGTAACCAACTGCGTCAAGAAGTTGATGGAATTTACCCACGGAGGATAGCTATGGGTGGAATATCATGTCTCGATAGACATAGAGCTCATTGCATATATTACAGGGCTGCCATCTCGAGGGGAGACACCCACATAGTTCCTTGATGAAAAAATGAAGGATATGGCATTGGCCGAGGAAATGAAGAAGACATATGGTATAGAAAGAGGGTCATGAGGAATCATAATTAAGTGCATTAGTGACGCAACCACAAGGATGGCCACAAAAGTCATGGCGTGCAAGTTACTCAAGAAGTGTCGTAAGGAGGAATTCCTTGTCAGGGTCGTCATAGCAACAACACAGTGTGTAGAGGGAACTATACTTAGTTGGGTCCCGTAGTTCTTAAATTTGTTCTTGGAAGACTGCAAGGATGCACAGGACCTGGGGATATAATTTCACTATTCTTGGATACTCATATTGATCGCCTTGGTCGGATGGAGGGAGCCTAAGTATACATACTTTACCGAGAGATCCACTCGTTTCCACTTAGTGCGATACCTATCATTGGGGAGCACTTCATACCCTAAGAACAAAATTGTGAATGTAGGCATGTTTTCATGGTATTACAACAACCTACAAGAAAGCATTGCCAACACTTGGCAGATTACACCAAAAGTGGTCATACAATATTAGGGCATAATCAGCTTTAAAGCGACCAGGTATACAGTATGGATCCAAGCACAGAAGTATCTCGATAAGGAATGGCTACAACTGTGGTACTGCATCAAGGAATAAGATGTATAAATGGACATCAAGGATTGGCACGATGACTGGAGGGTTCCATACATAAATCAGTAGATGCCCACGGATAATAAGGTTGATGCAGGGCAAGAACAGACACCTACAAGAGACAAAAGAGCATCCAAGAAGATAAATATAGATCAAAACCTGACACAACAGAAGAAAGGGGGTGTGTCCAAGAAAGGTACCCAAGTGGGGAAGAAGAATAACACTCAGGTGTCGCAGGAACAGAAAACAGAGACTGAGACAACATAGGTTACCACATCAAGTGCTACTCAATAGGAGCAAGGCCAGACCAAGAGGATAATCATACAAATAGGGGGTGCGCGCAAGAAAAATAAGGTGCACAAAATGCCACCAGAATATACGATCACAGAGGATGATGCAGACATCATGGTGAAAATGGTCCAGGAATGAACAAAGGAGGATTTTGACGAAGCCCATCGCCAAAGAGACGGGATCCAGGAAGAACTGGTCGACATGAGGTAGCTCCTAGAGTATATCAGAGAAATATAAAGGGTTGACAGAGGGATAGAATCAGTCCCCGCAACATCACAGGAAGGAGCCAAGGCTGGGTTGAGAAAGTAGGATACGATCCAGAAGATGGCATAGGCGAGCTCAACTTTTCACGTTACCCCCAACATGTTGCGCATGGATGAAATTGTGGGCCAGACAACCTTGAAATATCTGGCCCAAATATAGTTGGTAATGACATGGATACCAACCAAGGCATTGTATAAATTTCAAGTCAACGTCGCGCAAGAGTTACAGTTGTGCACATGCACAGACGCAACATAACTATATCAGATGAAGAACAATAAAGAAGCGTTGGAGCTGGTGCTCAATCAAGTAAAGGTCGAGATCAAAGACGAGAAATATTGTGTGGATAGGCTCAAGTAGGGATCGACGGTAGCATATGACAAAATTCTAAAGAGAACGCAGACAACAGAGCTCACAACGACGCAAAAAATTGATCATATTGTGAAAACAATCGATCAATGCAAGAAAGAAATCGAGAACCTCCACGAAAAACTCATCCCTACCACTCCCCCACATGTGAAGGAACAAAGGAAGTAGGAAGCAATAGGGTAGATGGAGGAGATGGAAAGACAAGTCTGCGCAGCTTCCGACTTGTTCGATAAAGAAACACAACTATGGACAAAGTTGGAGGAGGATCAATAGGTCCAAAAGTGGGACCAGGAAGAGGAGAAGATAAGCGCAACTATCCAGGACCTCAAACAGAGGCAGAAGATGATGCAGATCATTGAGCACCTCAAAGGAGTATAGAATATGAAGAATTTGCAAGAAGAACTCATATCCTCATAGACACAGAAGAAGGATCGACAAGCTCAAATGGAATCTCTCCAAGAATGAGCAACAAAGGTCATTGCACAGGCGGAAGAGGCAAAGAAGAAAATGGCACAAACTCAGGTAAAGTGCGCAGAGATGATAAATGATGAGATTGCAATGCAAGTATTGAACTAAGGGAAAATACTGTACATGCTCAAACACAAGAAAAGGAACTCATAGAGAAGTTACAGGCCCTCACAGGAGCTGTTGAATAATCACACAAATTTTAGGTGGCTCAGGACAAGCCACATGTCAATGTTGGGGGGTTGTTGGATGCAGGTCGAGTTAGGAGAAAAGGATATTTTTGGAAGAGAATCATGCAAGGAGGAAATGAAAACTGGAAGGAAAAGAAGCATGTGTAAGAGAAGCAGGTGCGGAGTGCATGCAAGGAAGACCTAATGACGCTAGGGTTAGGAGTTTTGTAATGTATTGTAATGGTTGATGAGCCAAGGATATAAATAAGTAGTTCTTAGAGGAAGAAAGGACCAGAGGAGAGGAGGTACACAGAGGAAGAGAGAGTTGTAAGAATTGTATGAGTCATTAATTTTGTGAGCTAGGGAAGTAATGAGCGACTCAATCCTGAGGGTTAGATCACAGGTTGAGGAGCCTCATGCGATCTAGTTAGCCTCACAGGGATCGAGGAGCCTATGGAAGAGAATGAGAAATAATATTGTAAACATGTGTGGTGTGATATATTACTGAACCATAATAAAATCTTGAGAGCCAAATCCTTGTGGATGTATCCCAGGAGGGGATGAACCACAATAACACATGTGTTATGTGAATGAATGTATGCATCCTTATTGATGTTAAATAGTGAATGTTAGATGAATAAATTAACTAGTTAGATCTGATATTCCACATGCATGAATATAATGACTGCTATAATTTGATGTTAGATTGAATGAAAAAATAATACATAGTACAGCCACAGATCTCCACTCATTCCCGGGTTGCAAACACCTAAGTATTTCAGCCACCCATAGATCTATCTCGGGTGAGATTGCGCAGTACACTCTATGTGTTGTGTTGCCTTCTGTTCTACCAGAGGGGTTGATAGTTTTAAAGGTCTTTTGTTGGGAGATTATCAAATCTAAACCAAGGTCAATCTATGACATTAATGTAGGATCATAATAACCCATAAATAATCCTAAGTAGAAAAGACAAAGACAAATAAAAGAGGTAAACACCAACAGTGGGGCTTTCGCCTTATGGTATAATTTATTGGCTTCCTCATTTAAATTTGTGTGTGTGTGTAGATATTTTCTTAACTAAACTACAATTATCTAAGAGAATGTTTCTTGTGCTAAATTATTATAATTGAGGGATTTCACAAACATTTAATTGGTCTACTATATTTTATGAAATGAATGGTCTTGTTGATTGGATTGGACGCATGCAAGAATTACTTTATGAGTGATAATTATTGTCATTAGTGCATGTGTGATTCATGTATGTGCTAGCTACACATGCATGCCTTGCACATGTACACTAGTATGTATAAGTGTTTTAAATTGATGATGTTGTTTATTTGATGTGGATCTATGAATCGTGTGTTGTTACCCTTGTATTGCAAATTACTCTAACTTCTAGATGAAGTTTCTTGAAGGGTGGGTATATGTAACAACCCAAATTGATTAATTTTTATCATAGTTTTTAATTTAAATTTAATTAATTATTAAAATATATTAAATAATCCTTTTATTATTTTATTATTAAAATGTGGGTGAAGTAATTAATGGGGGGATAAGGTTGTTGGGAAATTAATGAGGAGGATTTGAGAGAGGAAGATAAGGAAGATAGGAGGGGACTTGGAGAGGGGTCTCATTTTGGATTGGAAATTTCTGGTGAAGGAGGAGGAAAATTGGGAGAAGAAAGCATTTTGGAAACTCTCACAGGGCATTGTTGTTGTTGGGAACTTTGGTCTCGGGGGCCAGGAAACCGCAAGGATTCCTAGAGCTAGGGAGACAAAGAGGTTGTTCCTAGTTGGCTGGGAGGTTAATATTCAATTGGGAAGTTTGGGAAATCTCAAGAACACAAGAACCAAGGACTAAATCAACTAATCTATAGGTAGAGGTATGTATTTTGTGCATTTTATGTTGTTATTATGTTGTTGTTGTAAAGAAAATCATGAAAGGAATACCTTGAACTAAATTGAATTTATTTCTGCATGAAGATTAATAGATTTTATTTTTTATTTTTGAGCTTCTGTATGAAGGGACTTACACAAATTTAGGCTATGCACTTCAAACTTTCTTAGAGTATGAAGAACAATTTGAAAGAACTAGTCTTCCCAAGGAATATTATGTAAAGCAGGCTGATATGTCCACAATTTTGAAGCTTTTGAAAGATATGAGCAATTGAATGATTGATTATGAAAGAAACGGGGTGACCTCTTCTTCCTCTTCTGTTGAAACTTCTACCCATGCAACCTTTATAAATTAAGATAATAATTTTCAGCCAAATACTATTCTTTCTGGGGATTGGTGTAATTTATGTGATCATAACCATGAAGAGAGTACCTGTGAGGTCAAAAAAACAAAACACGAGTGAATATTTGGAAAAAAGGATTATACAACCATTGATGCCTTGGATTGGGCTCCTAAAGAGGATGTAATGATGGTAGATACAAGGAATAAATCATATGAAAACAAAGGGAAGGGTGGTAAGCCTAAGACTACATTTTCCCCTAGTTCATCCTCCCAACAAAAAAAACCTTAGGTTACTAAGGCCACCCAAAGTCAAGATGTTTCAACTTCTTCATCTTCTTCTTCTAAATACAACAATCTCAAATAGCTAGCTACAATAAAAGTAGATGCAACTTTATTGGACATGGTTATCATCCCTGAACAACAACATCTAAAATATTATATGGAAAAAGTTCTACAATTTGTAGTTTGTTTGAAAAAATGATGGAGATGAATTGTATGTAAATAAGTTAGGCGTAAAGAATTTCAGGAATTCTGTAAAAAATACTCCCTTTTACATATATGTAAAAATAATGGATAGAATTGCTCACTGTTGCTTATTAGATGGTGGATCAGGCCCTAGTGTTATGTCTAAGATTATTATAGAAGAATTGGGTATCTCATGTACAAACAAAAATTTGAGAAGCATGTTGTCCTACAATAATCAACAACAAACAACAATTGGTGAATTCAAAGACGTGACTTTAGTTCTTTTCTCCCACCCATAAATCAGAACCCTGTGTAATATACAAGTAATTGATATTCTCGACAACAACTATTCTATTATTCTAGGAAAATATTGGCAGGATTTAACTGGTGTTTATATGTCATTGGATGGCACACACATGTCTATTACCAAAAACGGAAATAACATTATTGTTTTGAGGGAAGGATGAATTTCACCATATATTGAAGAAGTTCCTCAACCAAATGCAAATTATATTGAGGAAGATCTAGGTGTATACTTGATTTTTGCAGAAGAAGATGATGCTTCCATTGAATAACCCAATGATTAAAAATATGTAATTTGTCATATGCACTTTTATGGTGCATGGTCAAGAGGGGGAAATGGAGCAATCATTGTATTATATTCTTATGTTGGTAAAATTCATAATTTTCCCTACATATTAGAAATTTCTTGTACTAATAATGTTACTGAATTTGAAGCCTTGTTGTTAGGAATTGGGAATGCTTGTAATATAGGATTTTATCATCTCACTGTCTTTGGAGATTCATAACTTGTTACTAATTTAGTGAGAAAAATCTATAATCCTTCCAACAAGTTGATTAAAAGGTACACCCAAGCTATTTGGACCTTAATCTCAAATATGTTATCTTTCAACATCACTCACATCAGGAGAGAGTTGAACTCTATGGTTGATAGGATGGTTGTTTTTACAACATGTCCTACAAGGCAATTATTACCTCAAAGGCCAAATTGTACATGTATGTATTTATACCGACCTCATCTTCCTGATAATGTAGAATCATGGAAGATTTCCTCTGATGATGAAAGCATTTGTGATTTTTTTATAGAATGAACCTTATAATCCAAAGGAAATTGTTTCACTTGAATATAATAAAATTCATAAAGTACTGACTCCTCTTGAGAGCTCATTCTCAACAAGAGATGTTAGCAACAAGAAGCACAAATAAGAAGAGGAGTCGAAAATAAAAATTGGAGATACTGTCTTAGTGAACATTGGAACTCAAGAGCATCCAAAGATTTTAAAAATTGGATCCCAACGTTCAGAAAATGAAAATAAAAAATTCATAGATTTATTTTGTGAATTTAGATATTTTTTATCCTGTTCATATAAGGATATTTGTGGTTTTTATCCTAACGTCATCCACCATGCTATTCTTATTAAGGAAGAAGCAAAACCTGTTAGGAAAAAACAGAGGCCTATAAACCCTTATCTTGAAGCTACTATAAGAAAGGAAGTGGACAAATTGATTAATTTCCACATCATCTATTGCCCCTTGACAAAGTTTTGAGGATCATTGGACATGTTTGACCTAATTTTGGGACTTTGACAGGCTGTCGAAGGCGGAGCGCAAGTCAAATCATGGGATTTTTACCCATTTTTAGGGATTTTTGGGTTTTGGGCTTATGTAACGGGTATGGGGATGTTGGCCCATGGGTTTACCCATGTTTAGGACTTTTTTGTAATGTATAAATAGAAAGCTAGGTGATGTAGGAAGTAGTTTGATCTATGTGATTGAAGAGAGGCTAGACATTGTGCTAAGTGAAACTTGGAAGTTCTTTGTGCATGCTATGTTGAGAACTTACAGAGCTAAGTGAAAGTGATTGTAAGAGACCGTGAAGAGGCTTTGTGTTGTAACTCAGGGAAGGAGGATCTAGTGAAGTGCATAGATCTCCTGTCCTCTGCAGAATAATATATCATGGCTTTATGCATGTAGAAGATTGACAGAAGGAAATAAATAAGAAGAGTTGGTGGACGTAGCCCCAGGGAGGGGGTGAACCACGTATATCCTGTGTTGTGTTTGCTTTGTGATTTATGGTTGTTATTTTGTTTATGTGGTTACAATATTAGTGCATTGATGTATGTTAGATGAATCTAATATGATAGCTTAGTGCTGAATAATGTGAATGAATGCTAGATCTGACCTATATTGATGTGTTTAGTGCTTGATTATATTGGATATGTTTGAATACTGCACCATTATGTTATTAGGGTTTATCTGCGTTGTAAGATAAATGTGAATATTGATGAACTGTAACTGCTAAGTGCTCTGTTAAAGTGTTACAATCACAGATTTGTGTCCCAGCTAAGGTGGTGCAAACCCCCGAACCCTCAGTGCGAGGTTTGCTTAGGATCGTTCTAAATCTGCCCTCCTGAGTCTGATTGACTCTTTGAGTTCCTCACATGGAAACACACACACATACAATAGTGTTCCTCCACAGGTCCTCCATAGGTCCTTATGAGTATGCCTCGTGTGATCAACCACAAAGCATCACTCAAATCTATTGATCTCAATAAGATCGCGCCCTTCGTAGAACTGGGACTTCGAGTTTCACGATTTCGCGATCCCTGTTGTCAATAGTTCCTGTCTCTATAACCTCCGAAACCCGAAATGTCAAATTCTGATGCGTTCAACAAAGGTTAGCTTCCCACAGAACTTGTCACTTCATCAGGGTTTCGGACTTTGCGACTTCGTGAATCTGGATGCAAGGCTCCCAGTTCTTCGACCTCCAAAACCTCGAAGTGATCAACAAGGTTTGACTCCACCTGTTTGATGAAGATAGGCCACCTGTCCACTCAAACGCTTTCTATCTCTAACATGGACTCTCTCCACCTGTCCCCCTTCTCGACTTTTGGGACTGAAACAAGCCTCCGACTACCGTCCCTCTAACACTTCGAAATCCCGAATTATGAAATGATCTGATGGCTCACAATAGGTCACGATCAATAGTCCACGATGACTTTGATACCAAAGTGATGGGTTCATATTCCTCTATACACCTTGTATCTTTTCTGGATCCTATGGTCCTCACGACTTCGCAGGTTCTCCACAGAGAATTTCAACCGCTCGTTACCTCCTTGATAGATTCTGTGAAATGAACCAGTATTCTCCCACTGGGACTTAACTTCTACGAGACATTTTCAATCTCTATCTCCCTTTGAGTACTTTCAAAGGTGCTGACCCTTCTGAGCTTTCACTTGCAATCTTGAGTCTTAAAAGAACTCTTGCACGCACTCCTTCCGACAATCTATCAAATACTCCTGGGTATTTAATCTTTCGACTCTGTGCACTCTCTGCAACAACAATCCTCTTCCTTTCAACCTTAGTTGATAAGTCCTAAGACTTCCAATAGCCTGTGCACTCCTTGCATGGCTTCGGTGCTTCTCCTACACTTTCACTGGAATGAGAACAACGATATCCCTCCTGAGCTTTCTGAGATAAAAACTCAGAACTTCATCAACGTGCACCTTACGGACGTTTCACTGCACTCCTTGCAGGAACTTCTCTTACTCAGGAAGAGAAACAATTGAAACTCATTCTCTCTCTCTCTCTCGGACTTCAAACATCCAGCATGAAATCGTACATTCAACACACTATTAAAGAAAATGCATAACAGAGAGAATAAAACAACCATAAGCATACCATTCACCATGTATAAATAGAAAACATCATAACACCATGAATCTGATTCAAAGCTTCATATATTAATTCAAAGCTCCTATACATGGGTTCTTCTCTACAATTCTCTACTACAACTCTCTTCTTCTATCATGTGCTAATGTGTTAATGATAATGATACAATGATACAAGAATGAGGGTGTCTATATTCGTTTTCCCTCCTTCTCTCTAAACTGTCTAATCTATAATTTAAATCTACCTACTTTCATTAATAGAGCTTAAATGCCTTTATGTTCTACAGATGAGAGCAATCGCTCAAGATCTATTTACAACCTCCAAGATATAAATGCAAAGTACGCCATCTTCCTAACTATTACATTAATTCCTTTTAAGTTCAAAATCCAAAACGGTTCTTATGAAAACATGTTCCTTTTCTTCCTCCATGCGTCCAGCTATTTCTTTGGCTTAGTCGCGTGCTTTGTCTTTGCACGATGCTCCTGCATCATACTCCCTCGCTTGAAAATTTTCATGAAATCTTGTTCATGAGATCTTGCACGGTCTATCCATGCTTCTGAATTTTTGCTTCATCTTCCCAACTGGCATCTTCAACTGGATGTCCCTTCCACTTGACCAAGTATTCAAAATACTTCTTCCTCCTGGTCTTTTTGCTGACTCTCTTGTCAATTATACTTTCTATCTATGGCTTTTCAGCTACAGGCATTTGTTTTGTCCATTGAACTTCTTTCTGTTCATCCTCTACTCCTGCTTCTTCAACTCTGTAAGGGTACAAATCTGCGACATTGAATATCGATGAAATTCTGACCCTATCGGGTAATTCAATCTCATATGCATTTTCCCCAAATTTATTTACAACCTTGCATGGTCCAATCTTTTTCATCTTTAGTTTGTTATATGTTCCCCTTGGGAACCTTTCCTTCCTCATATGTGCAAGAATTAGATCACCAACTTCAAATTGAAGTTCTCGCCTATGTTGATCTGCTCTGCGCTTGTATTCTTGATATGAATTATGCAATCGTTCCTTGACTCGGCTATGAAGATCCTTCATTGCTTCTACAAAGTCCTCCGCACTAGCACTTCTGAATTCAGCTTGTTCTGAATCTTTCAATTCAGAAACTCCCCTAGGTTGCATTCCATATACAATCTGAAATGGATTATGCCTTGTGCTTCTGTTGAGTGAATCATTGTAAGAAAATTTCACCTGTGGCAGAATGCGATCCCACTGACTGTGGTGTTTAGTCACTAGGCTCCTCAAAAAATCTCCCAAGATTCTGTTCACGACTTTTGTATGCCCATCCATCTAAGGATGATATGCTAAGATAAATGATAAACTTGTCCCCAACTTCTTCCATAAAGTCCTCTAGAAATGTCCCATGAACTTGGTATCTCGATCAGAAGCGATACTCCTTGGAAAGTCGTGAAGTCTGACGACTTCCTTGAAAAATAGGTTCGCAATATGAGTTGCATCATTGGTTTTCTGGCATGGTATGAAATGTTCCATCTTGGAAAATCTATCTACTACCACAAAGATTGAATCACATCCTCTTTGCGTCCTAGGCATTCCCAATACAAAATCCATGCTCACTGCATCCCATGGCCTTGCAGGTATGGGTAATGGCTGGTATAACCCTGTGTTATGCCTTTTCCCTTTTGTGTGTTGACAAATCCTGCATTTGTCCACAAATTTCTTAACAAATATCCTCATCCCTGGCCAAAAATATGAGCCATTCAACTTTGAGAACGTCTTATCATGACCGAAGTGTCCGACCAATCCTCCACTATGTTTTTCCTTCAGCAAATTATCCCTCATGGAGCATTTTGGAATACATAGTTGATTTCCCCTGAACAATAATCCATCCCAGATCATGTATTCAATCAATTGGCTTCTATCCCTGAGAATTGGATTCTCATACACCTCATATGCTTCCTTAAAATATGGATCATCCCTGTACATCTCTTTGAGGTTATCAAAACCCAAAGTTTTGACTCTGAATTCCTGCATAAGCAAACATTTCTTGCTCAAAGCATCAACAACTTTGTTAGCAGTTCTAGAAATACGCTTAGTTAAAAAAGTAAAATTTGGCATGAATTCAACCCATTTAGCATGTTTTTGGTTCAACTTCTCCTGTTGAGTCACGAATTGTAAAGCATGATTATCACTGTACAAAAAAAACTCCTTGGGAACCAAATAATGTCTCCATTTCTTCAGTGCTTGTATGACCGCATAGAATTCCTTGTCATATGTGGTGTACTTAACCTTTACTTCATCCATTTTTTCACTGAAGTATGCGATCGGTCTGTCATCTTGGCTCAAGACCGCTCCTACCGCAAATCCGCTTGCGTCACACTTGACCTAGAATGTCTTGCTGAAATCTAGCAAAACCAAAATTGGTTGCTATGTGATCTTCTTCTTCGGAAGATTGAAGCTTTTCTCTACTTACTATGTCCATTGAAAAGATTTGTACCTTTTCTTCACCATATCCATTATTGGTGTGCTAATCCCACTGAAATTTCGGATGAATTTCCTGTAGAAACTAGCCAAACCATGGAAGCTTCGAACTTCAAATACACTCTTCGGCAATGGCCAATTCTTAATCGCGTTCACCTTTTTCGGGTCCATCTTCAACTCATTTGCAGAGATAACAAAACCCAAATAAATGATTTCCATCCTCATAAATGATGATTTATTCATATTAATCAGCAATTTCTCTTGCTGTAATCTCCTCATCACTGCAGCTAAATCCTTTAAATGCTCTATTTCTATCTTGCTGAAAATTAATATATCATCAAGGTATACAATGACGAATTTCCTAATGAAATCCTTCAGGACTTCATTCATCAACCTCATAAAAGTACTAGGTGCATTTGTTAATCCAAATGGCATGACAAGCCATTCATACAACCCCTCATTCGTCTTGAATGTTGTCTTCCATTCATCACCTTCTCTCATTCAAATATGATGATATCTGCTTTTCAAATCAATCTTTGAAAAAAATCTTGTGCCACTCAAGCAATCCATCAAATCGTCCATCCTTGGAAATGGAAATCTGTATCTGATGGTAATCTTATTGATCACCCTTGAGTCTGTACACATTCTCCAGCCTCCATCTTTCTTTGGGCTGAGCACTGTTGGAACAACACATGGACTCAATCTCTCTCGAATCAACCCTTTGTCCATTAAGTCCTGGACTTGTCTCTTGACTTCTTCATTCTCTTGCGGCGTCAATCTGTACGTTGCTTTGTTTGGTAAATTGGCTCCAGGTATAAGATCAATGTGATGGCTTATACTCCTAATCGGTGGTAATGAACAAGGTAGTTCGTCCACTACTATATCAACAAACTCTTTCAGAAACTTTTGGATTTCCTCTGGTAAATCATCCACTCTTGTACTGGTCAAAACAATTCTAGGCTTCATGACCACAACAAATTGTGTGTCTTCCTTCTTCTTAACCTCATTAAGAAGTTCCTTCCCACTCATGAGAAGTACAGTGTTGCTCATTTCTGGTTTCACTTCTTTATCCTTAATCAGCAACAACATGTGCGTTCTCCCATTTTTCTCCAGGGTGTATGTGTTATTTCTCCCATCATGAACCACATTCCTATCATATTGCCACGGTCTACCCAACAATAGATGACAAACATCCATGGGAATGACATCACATAATATTTCATCCTTATATCCTCCTATTTTAATTTCAACTAAACATTGTTTAGTGACATTTACCTGTTGTCCTTTTTGTAGCCATGAAACTCTGTATGGGCTTGGATGTACGATAGTCTCCAACTCCGTCTTTTCTACCATCTCTGTAGAAACAAGATTGTCTGTGCTACCGTTGTCCACTATGACTTTGCATACCCTGTCTTTGGTTTTGCAAGCAATCCAAAACAGATTGTTCCTTTGGGATGGGTTCTGTACCTCCTTTTCTAGCGTTAAGAGAACTTTCCTCATCATTAAGGATCTTCTGCCCTCAGCATCTTCTGCCTCAACGTTCCGTCCTTGAGCTTCGTCAATGTGAGTTTCACCACCATCTTTCTTTCTATCTGGACACTCATAAGATTTATGTCCGCTCTTCCCACAGATAAAACATTTCACTTCACCTCCTCGGCCTCTTCCTCTTCCTCTAGCTCGAGGAAAAGTATTCTTATCAGCATGTTTCCCTCTCTACGAGCTTCCTCCTCTCTCATGTTGAGTTTGAGGTTTCTTCCCCTCTTCTTTAGGTCTCTGAGTTCTATCCTGGGCAATTGTTTTGCCTCTGGCTTGACTTCTGCCTCAGCCTCTTTGACCTTGCCTTCAGGTCAGCTTCTCTTCAGCTTTCAGAGCCATCTGATAAGAATCTTCCACATTTCAAATGATCATCATGCTCATCTCATATTGGATATCATATCTTAGACCATTCATGTACCTGACAACCTTTTCATCATCGCTTTTTCGATGACCTACTCTAATGTTTATCTTGTAGAACTCTTCAGTGTATTCTTTCACTGACATCAACTTCTATCTCAAATTCTGCATCCTTCGAAACAGAGTAATTTGATAGTCCTTGGGTATGAATTTGGATTTCATCTTCGCAACCATTCTATCCCAGTTTTTTATTTTCTTCTTGCCTTTGTAGCGTCTGTCAACCTACAGTTCATCCCACCATAGTGTTGCATGCCCTTTAAGTCTGGTGACAGCATGTTTGACCTTCTTATCTTCCTCGACATCCTCATAAGAGAATTATTTATCTAGAGCTCTAATCCAGTCTAGAAGCTCTTCAACATCCAATTTTCCCTCATATACCGGAATGTCCATTTTTGCTCTAGCACCTATCCTTGCAACAACCCTGAATAGGCGTTCATCTGCAACATCTTTGACTACTACTTCTTCTTCGTGTCCAGCTTCATTTTCACTATCATCCTCATTGATATCCCCAGCATCAACTATGCACCTCTGTGTTGTCTCCATGGCATCAAGCCTGGCACGTAGTTCGTGCATTTCCCTCTCCACTGTTGGATTAGGCATTGGTCTGTCTCTTCTTCTCGGTGGCATGGCTGTAAAATGTTCTTCTTTTCTCTACTACAGAAAGCAAAGAACTTGTTATGAGCTCTGATACCACTTTTGTGCATATTAGAGTACTCTTCTTCCTCCTTCTTTCTCCATCTGCAATATACAAACAGATTCAAGCTTTGATACCAAACCTGGTGTAGACCCTTGAACCCTCAGGTTGAGGTCCACTCAGGATCATTCTAAATCTGCCCTCCTGATTCTGATTGACTCTTTGAGTTCCTCACAGGGAAACACACACACATACAATAGTGTTCCTCCATAGGTCCTTATGAGTATGCCTCGTGTGATCAACCACAAAGAACCACTCAAATCTCCCGATCTCAATAAGATTGTGCCCTTCATCGAACCAGGACTTCGGGTTTCGTGATTTTGCAATCCCTGTTGTCAAGAATTCCTCTCTCTACAACCTCTGAAACCTAAAATGTCAAATTTCAATGCGTTCATCAAAGGTTAGCTTCCCACATAACTTTTCACTTCATCGGGGTTTTGGACTTCACGACTTCACGAATCTAGATGCAAGGCTCCTAGTCCTTTGACCTCCAAAACCTAGAAGCGGTCAACAAGGTTTGACTCTACCTATTTGATGAAGACACACCACATGTCCACTCAAATTCTTTCTATCTCTAATGTGGACTCTCACCACCTATCCCCCTTCTTGGCTTTCGAGACTGGAACAAGCCTCCGACGACCGTCCCCCTAACACTTTGAAATCCCAAATTCTAAAATGATCTGACAGCTCAGAACAGGTCATGATCAACGGTCCACGATGACTTTGATACCGAAGTGATGGGTTCATCTACCCTTATACACCTTGCATCTTTTTTGGATCCTATGGTCCTCGCAACTTCACAATTTCTCCACAAATAATTTCAACCGCTCGTTCCCTCCTTGACAGCTTCTGTGAAATGAACCAGTATTCTTCCACTGGGACTTAACTTCTGTGAGACATTTTCAATATTTGTCTCCCTTTGAGTACTTTCAAAGGTGCTGACCCTTCTGAGCTTTCACTTGCAATCTTGAGTCTTAAAAGAACTCCTGCACGCACTCCTTGTGGCAATATATCAAATACTCTTGGGTATTTGATCTTTCGACTCTGTGCACTCTCTGCAACAATAGTCCTCTACCTTTCAACCTTAGTTGATAAGTCCTAAGACTTCCAACATCCTGTGCACTCCTTGCACAGCTTCGGTACTTCTCCTGCACTTCTGCTAGAATGAGAACAATGATATCCCTCCTGATCTTTCTGAGATAAAAACTCAAAACTTCGTCAATGCGCACCTTGCGGACATTTCACTGCACTCCTTGCAAGAACTTCTCTTACTCAGGAAGAGAAACAATTGAAACTCATTCTCTCTCTCTCTGAGACTTCAAACATTCAGCATGAAATCATACATTCAACACAATATTAAAGCAAATGCATAATAGAGAGAATAAAACAACCATAAGCATACCATTCACCATGTATAAACATAAAACATCATAACACCATGAATCTAATTCAAAGATTCATATATTAATTCAAAGATCATGTACTGTTAGCGATATTTCTCGCTAAGGGGGTCAGATATCAAACAAATGGGTTAAAACCCACTTGTCCAAAGTTTTGGGTGACAACGCGCCCATGGTAAACAACAAGCAAGACCGGACGGTCCAGATGAGCGCTCCCAAATCAACGGCGCCCAGCAAATTCCAGGCCCTCCTTGCCTTTTGACCTTTAAGCAAGAGGGGGGGGTCTGGAATCGGGGGCGCATCTCTCCGACGGTCCAGATGAGCGCACCCGGATCAACGGTGATGAAGACCATTCCGGACCCCCCCCCGCCTTTCTACCTTTAAGTCGAGGGGGGGGTACGGAATTGTGGGTACAGCTTCCAACAGCCACGATAGCAGCGCCCTAATCAATGGCGCTCGTGCAACCCCGCTCCTCTCAACTGCCCGGTGCTTAACCAGTGTGGGTCCTCTTATCGTCACTTCACTTTCCTTCTACCCGCCTTTCCCCTGTTGCCATATGTCACTTATCCATCCCTCCTCTCTGGCTCGCGTGGCCTCCCCTTCTTTTCATCACCCACTCATCACCTGTCACGCATCCCCTTCTTTCCAGATCAGTCTCTCACCCGAAGGCAAGTCCATTTCTCCTGTCTTCGTCCCATCTACCTGGTTGTTCCCCCTTCCACAGATCATCCCCTATTTCCCCCCTCTGTCATCACTCTCACTTCTCGCCATCACTCCTACCACACACCACGTCCTCTGCGAGGGCCCTCATGTTCGTCCCTCAAGCCATTCAGTCGTTCCAGGTGGCAGCGCGAGAAGTATCCCCTATCTCAAGATGCTGAGTTGGCTAGGCCGTTATCAATCCCAAGAAGCAATTATTGAAGCGGTTGGTGGTGGTTAGACATTGTCTCTGCCATAATGGGGATGTCCCGCAAAGAATTAAACGCACGTCGATTCACCGAATAAACTGTCAGAAAACTGATCGCGTCTGCCATAAGTTGCATGACCATTCAAAGATCGCAGCTCCATGTTGTCAGAAGCCATGCAGACACAAAGCCTTCAATGCAGTTTCTTGGTTCCACCGCTATTGTAGTTTTGAGTATATGTAGGCATCTTTGCGATTTTTGTATCTATCGATGGTAGAGCTAAGCTCCTGACTGTAAAGTTTCAGCGACATTCTGGTTTCATGGTTATGCCTCTGTGTTTGAGATTTCTTGGTTTATGACAAACAGTTTCCTTCCTTTCTATCTTTGTCTCGTCTTGGCTAGAGGGTTCATAGTGAAGGATTCATGTGGACTTAACAATCATGTTACGACAAAGGATTTGTTGTGGCATCGTTGTATTCTCTGGTATATGTGTTCAAATGTAAAAGGATTTTGCGTTTGAATGCACTTCTTCTCTAGTCTGTGATGAACCTGATGTTTATCGTAGACCACTGCGCTTTCTCGCATAAGTCTTCCATCTGCTCACCCTTTTACTACGACTCACTGTTTGGAGTTTATCAAGACCTCACTCGTTCATGCATGCCTGGTCTGGTTTCTAAGTTGAAATTGTGTTGTTTCAAGTTTCCCTCCATTTGATCAACCTTAAAACAAATCGTGACATTAAATCTGATGGGCTTCGGGCTCTGCTCTTTCTAGCAATCTAGGAGTGACTTCCGAATGCCAACATTTCTGGCGCCGTTTCCGGGGACAAAGCTAGATTTTCCCTGGGTAGAACGACAACGACTAACTGATTTCTGAAGGTGCATCAGATATCAGAACTTGAAGATTGCTACTGTGCACCTGGCGACTCCACTGTGACGACTCCGCTGGGGAGAACCTGTCCTATCAGCTGTGGCTTCGAGAGGCAGACATACGAGGTCAAACCCACATTTGCCTTTGGCCACTCCGGAAGCAGACTTGGAAGCTGTGCGCAGAAAGGGAAAGAGAGCAGCAAAAGAGGTTTCCATCGATGAAAAAGGTAATACGCCCTCCCCTTCTGTGAGAACTCCATTTTCAGATTCTCAGTTTCCTAGCCGCCCTTCCTCTGAAGTTTCTCGTTTTTTGAACTTTGGGAGTGTTCTTGCTGAGTTTTCCCCTCCTGGTCCAATATCAGAAGGAGAGATCCTTGTCACTCCCCTCTCAGGAGGTTTCACTACTCCTCCTTTGATTACTACTGCTCCACAGAGAGGACCACTTGCACATTCAAGTCCCTTAGACTTCTCTCTGTTTTCTCCGTCATCTCCCGTGAGGACCTCTTTTCCCTCCTCGCATGTTCACACTCCATCTCCTCCGATTCCTCCTCCATTCAACATCCCTATGGTTGGTGTTAATCCCCCTCCGAACAGAATGGATGCCATAGTCGCTGCTAGATATGCTCCTTTGATCCTTCCTCAACCTTTGAACCCTCTCCTTGCCGGAGACTATTTGAAATACATGCCCAAGTTCAGCGGTGAGGGAGATGTGACTGCTGAAGAGCACCTGGCTGCCTTCTATAGCTATGTTGATAACCTAAATATTGAGAACGAAGATGTCTGGATGAGAGTCTTCGTCCAGAGCCTAGATGGTGAAGTTAGGAAATGGTTCAGGGGGCTGGCTCCTGGATCTATTGCTGGCATTGAGGCTTTGGATAATTTTTTCTTGAGACAGTGGGGGGATAGGAAAGATTATATATATTACATGACTGAGTTTGGGTCCTTGAAAAATCAGGAAGGAGAATCAGTCTCTGACTTCTCCAAAAGGTTCAATAAAATGTATAACAAGATCCCTACAGAGATAAAACCCTCTGAGGTCGCTGCTCAAATTTCATATGCTAGCGCATTTGACCCTGATTTCTGTATCGTATTAAGAGAAAGGAGAGCCACCTCTTTAGTTCAGATGCAAGATGCAGCTATAGAGGTGGAATCTAATATATTATCTGCAGACAGACTAAGGAACAAGGCTAACATAGATAGAAGAAAAGGAAGATCAGAAGCCTCGACTTCTGACTCTAACATCTCTGGCCCATCTTTGTCCCACCCTCAAGTAAATGAGCTGACCCAGCTGGTTAACGTTCTGAAAGAAGAGATGGAAAGAATAAAGGTGGAAAGAAGGCAGATGTATAAGGGCCCTCAGAACACAGAGAATAAAGGAGGTTTCAGAAGGCCAAACAATTTTACTCCTCCAACTATGCACAAAGAAAAAGAAAAAGACAGAGATGACCAAAGAATTCGGGCTCCCTTCCAGAACAATTTTATGGCCGATGAAGAACAAGGGGAAGTGGACGAACCTGAACCAAAGATTCATAGTTTAGAGGTCACTTCCCCCTTTCCTCATCTGACCAAATCATCATATGAAGAGTCCATCATGGATGGTCAGCTACATGAACTCAGCAAAGCAGACAAAGCTGGCGGTGGCCGAGGAAGATATAACCTGAGATCAGATAAAGGGGCAGCAGCACCTGAAGTTCCTGAGTCATCCGCTAAAGCATAGAAGCCCGCCAACGAGGTACCAGACAGCCATAAAGGTAAGAAGGCCCAACCTCTCTCCCCCATCATTCAAATTCATGCTCCTGAGATTAGAGAAAATCCAAAGAATACATCTTCCTATAATTTCGAGCATGAAATTCAAAAGATCAGAATCCCC